>JZKD02S1318094.1:313201-325620 GCA_000966675.3 Picea glauca
AGGGTTTTGGATGCCACTGGCTCCTATATGTATATTGTATTGTAAACAATGTAACACAATGTGTATCAATATAATATATGCTGGTTTTCCCGGTTTGGGTTTCCAGGTGCAAAATTTCTGTGTAATGTTTGTGTTTTCCATTGTATCTTTTCTGTTCTTTTCTGAATATCGGTTTCCAGTAGATATTGTACAAGGTTAGAATTTACATACCGATGGTCGACTCTGCCACAGCCAATTACAATAAGAAATCCTTATTATAATTGGATGGCTGAAGTAGAGGGGCAGTCGTGAGGACATGTTTCAATGCTTTGAAAGAGCGTTGAGTTTCTTTGTTCCAATGAAAAGGAATTTCCTTCAATAAATGCATAAAGCCCTTTGTGATCTCGACATAGTTTGCGATGAAATGTCGTAAAAAGTTCACTTTTCCCTGTAAACTCTGAAGCTTAAGGATTGTGCGTGGTGGAGGAAACTGAACTATTTCCTCAACTTTGAGAGGATCAACCATGATCCTTGTTGTTGAAACTATGAAACCTAGCAGACGACCCGACGTCAAGCAAAAAATGCATTTGTTTGGATTCAAGTGAATCCGGTAGTAGCGACATCACTCAAAGATAAGTTGGAGGTGTATGGGATGATCATTTATCTTACGAGATCATGGTGATAAATCATCAAGGTAGGCCTCGACTATATGTTTGATATTGTGGAAAGAAAAAGACATGGCCTGTTGAAAGTTAGCCCCACAAATTTTCAGACCAAAAGGCATCTTTTGATAAGAGAATGTACCCCATAGACAAATGAAAGTGGTTTTGTGTTGGTTTTTGGGTTTGATCTGTATCTGATTGTATCCTGAAAAACCATGTATGAAAGAAAATGCCTCGCAATCTGCACATTCATCGACTATCTGGTCAATAAATGGTGTGGGGAAATTATCCTTTGGATAGACCTTGTTCAAATCACGGAAGTCCGTACATACGTGAATCGTACACTATTTTTTGTCAATTGGAATGGGATTTGACACCCATTGAGTCAAATGGATGGGTTAGATAAAACCTGCTTTGATCAGTTTCTCTACTTCAACTTTAATCATTGTTTCTTTCTTAGGATTGACTAGACGAAGCTTCTGCCGAACTGACTTAGTGTCAGGATAAGTCGCGATTTCGTGTTCGACGATTCTTGGATCAATGCCTAACATTTCATCGTAAGACCAGAAAAAAAATGTCACAGAATTATTTAAATAAATCTGTGTACATTTGAATCTCTTTGGGGGAACAATCAGCTCCGATGATAATATTCTCCATGACACTAGGGGTTTTGGAGATATCAATAGGTGTCGTTTCAGCGATGGTTTCCTATTACCCTCGGCATAAACAATGTGCATAGCTGAGGGATTGATAGGACAAGACCTATATCCAGTCATAGTCAAAGTGAATTGTCCTGCTTCAATTCTTCTTAACTCTGGGAGGAAATAATATCTTCAATAATTTCCTCGTCTGAGGGCAATACCAAATCTAAAGAATCAGTATTGGCAAGGGAACCTTGAGACCAAGTAGGCACGAGAATCGGATCTAAATCCTGTGCGGGATTTAGATCAGGGTTGACAAAATCTTGTTGGACTATTGAGTATGAAAATTATTCCACAGACAAGGGCATGGCCATATCCTGGTGCCCTGTCCCTTCCATCGTGGCCTATGGGGAAGGAAGAGTCCACGTATTGTTAAATTAAGTTGTAGGAAATGAAGAGACTTGAAAAATATCAACCTTTGGCTGGTTGGAAATGAAATTAACATCGACGGAAGGAGATGGGTAATCGAAAGTACCCATCAAAGGTGGGCACAAACCAACCCCTATATTGACGATGTTGGGTTGAGGGTTATCAATCATCGACACCATGGATGCCCCCGATGAAGGGCTAGGATAGGAGAAAGACAACTGATAAATGGTCACAATCCGACCGTCATGTGGAAACAACAAGACCCAGAAAACTATAGCGATCATTGCTTTCATAACATAGGTCCAACTCCTTCCTAAAAAGAGATTGTAGTCGAGATATGCATCGACCACTTCAACATCGATGCACACAGTCTTCCCCCCTAACTGCACAGGCAAAGAGGGGATGATGCCATGTGGTCGGAATGAATGACTGTCAAAAGTGGTAAGAAGAGTTGGTGACAGAGACAAAATGGGTTGGCCAATGGCCTTCCAACATGCCAATGACATCATGCATGTCGAGGTGCCCTCATCAACCACTGTGCAGAAAATGTTCCTTGTAAAAGTTTTTCTGGTGTAAGCCACTACTACCTGAAACTCCATGTGGTAAGGGAGATGAGGTTTTAATTCGATCGTATCAAGAATGATCATACCTAGATTACAAGTCTCAACAGATCCTAAGGCGGCTAACAAAGTGTTTCTTTGGGAAGGGCATCTCTGGAGGACCTCCAAAGAAGACATCACACAAGGGGTTTGAGACACATCCTCCACCAAAGAGTAGTTCTGGGTGGCCCTTGCATTTGGATTGTGAGAATCTTTCTTGAATGCACCTTTTGGGATGTGTGTCATTGTTTTTCCCAACATCTTCTCGATATGAAGAGGAAGAGGTGGGTTTTCGGCTTCTTTTCTCTTCTCAGAGGTGTTTGGAATTTTGTAATCATATGCTCTAGTTGATATATAAGCATCACCTTTCATCATATACAAGTTTGCAGATGAAGAATTACATGAAGACGGAGGGGGTCCTTGAATGCCCCCTTCCGTGCTCGAAGAGACTTGAGTTAAATTTTCCCATGTTGAAATGGGTTCATTAACATAGTAGGTTTTTGTTGTGCAAATAACATTTGGGCCTTTGCAAGCCGAGGGCACAGAACAGTCAGGTGGTCTTCTATGCACATGTTACATAGATACTTCAATTTTTTCTTTTATGTGTTGCCCCTGCCAGCATTATCAGTATGTTTCTTATCCCCCTTACCCTTCTTTCATTGTTTCTTCTTTCCGTCAGGATGTTGGGTGGCCTTTGGGTTTGTCGATTTCACACTATGTACATCCGACATTTGGGTAGGGGGGCATCCAGACTAGTGGTTTAGATGGCCACTTTCTGCGATATCGACAATTGTTGCAATTGTTTTGAAAATTGATCAACAAGATTCATTTGTGTTGAACCAACAATACCATTAGCATGTGGTCTATCTCTCTATCTGGTCTTGTTAAGTATTGACTGTTGTGCATCTGGAAAAATGTCGTAAAGTAGACCAGACTGAGAGTAAATCATCTCTAGTTGTTGAGCTCTCATTATTGCATCTTCTTCAGAAAACACTCCCGACATTGCGACGTCTTTGGATAACTGGGACACCGAAGAATTAAGCAACCACTCAAGAAGGAATTCTAGTGGGACTAACACTTTTATCAAACTCTTTCGGTGTCTCCATTCTTGGATGTGATCAAATATGTGGTCCGTCTTTGTCTTCTCAAAATTGGCCAGCAATTCGGTGTCGACGTCGTATCTCACAGGTAATTGTAAATGGTGTAATAAATCCATTGCCAATTCTTCGAAGGAAGAGTATCTCGAGAAATCAAGCTCAATGTACCATTTCGCAGAACTCCCTATGAGAGTGTGTTGAAACAAACACAGTTGGACAGAGTCATCTTTCAACGAATTGGATGAACACCAAAGAAGAAAGGTAGTCACATGATCACTTGGATCTTCATTAGGCTTAGCTTCTAACTTTGGAATGTCTGAAGGAAACTTGGTTGGCATAGGAGGTCAATGTGGATCATGATAGATAGGGTCATTCAATAACCTTGTCAAGTATGGCAAATGAAAATTTGCTAGAAATGGTAGTTTGGGTTGTTGATTATAACCATGGAAAAAGGGGCCTGGAGTTTGACTGGAACCAGGTTGCCAGGAAAAGTTAGGTTGTTGGACCGGGTTCTGATAAAAAACATGGCCATGACCAGTGTATGGATTCTTCACTCGTTTAGACATCATCTACTAACTCCCGTAATAGGACATAGAAGGTTGGGCTTGCATTGCATTCCAAGGTTTTTGGGAAGGGTGTCCCCCTACTAATCTGATGGGCATAGGTACTAAGCCTTGCCTAGGGTGCCTTGCCTGGGGTTCCATTGGCTATGGAAGGGGTTTCCCCCAGTTGACATCCCCGATGAGGGAACTGATCCCTCCCACAAATTTTACCCATGATTTTGGTCATCATGATGGTGTATTGATGATGGTGTACTCAGGCTCCTCATAAGAACTTTCTCCTGAGAAAAATGATATTCATCTCTTCCCAGAAAACTCATTTTCGAAGAGAGTTCGCAGGTTTCTAGTATCCCAGGGTGCGAGAATGACCCATTCTCGTAGGTTTCCTTAAGTTGGGGGGTGAACTTCTCGCACTGTGTAACATAGCTAGGGTGAGAACCTTCTCTAAAGCATGGAAAAAGTTGAATTCTCGATGGTTCTAGAAGAATGGGTTGGCATTTGAATGGTTATCCTTGTACTGGATTCTTTTATATTGTGGGATCATTCTTATCTAAGTAACCATCTCATTCTCTCCTATATATTGATGGAATTCTCATGGAAAAGGTTAAGCAAGATTCATTGGAGAATTGGTGAAAGAATTGTGTGAAGGAATTAGTTTGGACAGTAGCTTGAAGACTCTAGCAAGTCTATCAAGAGGTTTTGATATTCTTCATACAAGGATTGAGAAAGTGTGTGTGTTGGAGCAAGAGCCATTGAAAGGAAACTTGCGACATCAAGGCGATCAGGTTGTAATCTTTACTTTCAATTAATATGACACAGTGGCATGTCCCTTTCCCATAAAGCTATTCTCACTTTATTGTGTAACTCCTTGATCATACACATAAGTTGACAATTGAATATATTTTTCTATCTTCACTTTGGTTGGTTTGTGTTGTCTTGGTCTTGACCTCACGAGAGTACCGAAGTGAAGCGGGAGCAACATAGAACCTAGGAAGTGATACAAAGGTATGTTACTTGCTCCTTACTACTATCTAATTCAATGGTCAAAACTTAGGGAAAGAGTCATGTCCTGTCCTATTTTGTTCTAGATCCAGGTGGATCTAGGGATATCTATTAGTTTCCACACCGATCGATTAGTCTGATAACAAAATTGGTGACTCCATTGGGGATATAACCCATTTTCTTGTGGTTTTTGGTATTTTTCCGCGACCATTTTCTATTGTATTACCTTTTTCCTTTCATATCAATCTCTGAGTCTTCAGGATACCCTGATAGACCCTTTGGGTCTAGAGGCCTCTTCACATTTTGTGTCTTTTTCCAAAAATTTGACTAGTTTCAGACATTCTTGCACTGCACTCCATAGTAGCCTGCGAGAATCTATAGAGTTTTCACCTTGCCTTTAGGTTCAGTGTGAGATTCTCGCATTCTACTCAAATATTACCTGTCAGAATCACCTATTCTCATATTGTGTCATACTCTCAGCCTGCGAACTCACTTTTTCAAAATTTTGGATTTGAGTTTTTGCATAATCAACTGCCCAGATCAGTATTGTTGCATCAAAAGAGTGTTTTGGACCATTGGTTGATGTTTTCTTGTCTTTGTTTTGTGAACGAGCAGTCTTAGGATTTGAAAGGCTCTTCCTGTCATATTGTTCTTGACTTTTCTTGGCAAATCCATACTCTTTGATTTTAGAATTTGAGTGTGATTTTTTGGTTAAGGACCGACGATCGGTTGAAAGTTGAGTTTCTTTGTCTTTATCATTTGCCCATTGTTTGAAAGATCATTTTTCTTATGCAATTGAAAAGACTAGATTGGTTTGCTTCTTATTTTTGTTTTCATTGAAAGAGTGGTTTGGGTTTTTATCATTGCTTGTTCATTGGTTTTTGATTTTCTGTACTCTCACTATCATGGTGTGGGTCCTTTTTGAAAAGTGAACAAAGTTTTTCTTTCAAAAACATTTTCATCTTCGAAAGTATTGAAAATCAATTGTTGAAATTATTGAAAAGGAAAAAATAGAGAATTGTTATTGATGCATGATTTGTTGCATTTGCATTTTAAAGGAAATTGTGTCTTGTAGTTCAAAGTTTGATCCAGAAAAATTCTCTCTCCCTCCCATACATAGGATTCATTGAAAAAAAATCGATATATTTCATTCTCATCCATGCATCGTTGGGTCAGAGTCTTATACAACATCAGTTTCATCTCCATTTCCTTTGAGTAAACAATAGGTCTTAATAACACTGCGCAATTGTAAAATTTACCTAGTAACTTTTTTCTAGGGCTCTATTACACCAACATTTAGCTAGGCTAGCGCTTTGGAGTAGGAAGAGAGATACACTCTTCAAAGCACAAAACACACAATAGCATCTTGTGTTAAGGAGTGTTAAATTCCATTTGCAACATCTTGTCCTGGGAAGCCCTTCTCACACAAGGGTCAAAAACGAGGTCGCATTGATATTGACAGAGTTACTCACCCTTCTTTGTTGATATCAGTGTAGAGATTGCACGTATTATGGGGATCACTCGGAGGTATACCCACAATGATGAGTTGAAGAATTTTGAGTTGATTTCGGGCTAGATACCCTGCCCTTGCATGTGGATCGGACTGTCGACTGTCCCCCCAGGATTTATTGTTGTCAGTGGTAACCTTAGTGGCCTATCTTTCTAGGTTCTTACACGAGATGACTGTGAAGGGGAAATTCTTCACAGTACCTGGAATTGACGTTGAACAAACTCACTCGGGCTCCTTGGAGGGTATACCCATGATTATGTGTGGGATCTTGCACCAGGGTGTAAGTTCGTTAAGCAGATCATCAGTGTAACTTTTCCACCCTAGCCCAGCCCCTTCTCGTCTCGTTGTTGTGACGTTGGATTTCATCACCAACTAGTGGCCTCGAAATTAGAAGGTCTTGTTTGCTTGGTGTTTCTTCCTAGATTTTGTTTACTAGCGTGTGTTGTTTTTACCAAAGTTGACCATACGGTTTTCTTTGTGAAGTTTATCACTCGTTTACAATAGCTCCTCCACATCATTCAAGTAGAATGCAAGGTTTATCTCCAGAGCATCTGGAAGGTTCTCAACCCTTGCCTAAAATTACACCTAAGGGCTCTCCTCGACAAACTGAAGTCATAGTTGTTACCACGCCACAAGCGGAACAAACTGACTCTCTAGAAAATTTTCGAATTACAAATACTCGAGAATATTTTTGACTTCACTGTGATTCTGAGTGACCGTTTATGCGATTGAATTCTTCCGGAGACTTAGTTGTTACGTCTTCTGGATCACCATTTGGACCCTTTCCAGACATAGAAGGCCAAGCTCTTTTTTGGTCTACAGGTGTTTTTCGACGAGGCCTTTTTGGTCCAAGCTCACTTGTGATTTCCAAAATCGCTAGTCCAGAGATAGTACCATTTACTATCGCCTATCACTTTACCGTCCCTGCCAAAATGGCCCATCTCACAGATACTACGAGTGTTCCAACCAGGTTTACTGCGATTAGTCTTGCTCCCATCAACACACCACGAATTCCCAACATCACTCTGACACTACCACCCAGATACCGTGCATTGAATGCTTCTGTTCACACTCCTACACAAACCCCATCCAGCTCTCCTGGTGGTCCTTCTTCTTCTAGGCACTCTCTTCCCGGTTTTATTCCAATACTCCCTCAGTTTCCTTTTGGAGGACATTCTTTGTCTTCTACTAGAGGTCTTAATCCTAGTGGCATTATTTCATCATTCACTCCCCCTTACTAGATTCCCATTGGTGGACAATTTCACCAAGGTGGTATGCCTCAGCCGCCCCCTTTCAGCGGGAAAATTCCTATTGGAACGCGCATCCCAATTGGAACAGAACCCCCAATTGGAACACCACCTTCGATAGGAGGAGTAACCCCACCTTATGGGAAAAACATACCTCCCTCCTTGGCCCAGTATTGGAATCAGTTGATACAACATCCTCCTCAATCGACTGGGGGGCAGCAGTTTCCGGCTACGTCCGTAATACCCCCTAGTATGGGCCAACCATATCCAAGTTTGTTCAATCCCATTTGGGGGGCGAATGCTCAAACTCAAGTCCCTGTTCCAGGGTACAATCCTATGAGCTACTATCCTCTTCAACCACCATCGAATCTGCCTGGGTCTTCACATTATATGCAAACTACTTATGGTCCTACTGGTTTGTCGATAGGGCTTCCTCCCCAAAGCCACGAGTACCCACAGGTGAATCGAGAGTTACCCTTCATAGCCACTTTGGATCTTCCAGATTTGTCAAGGATTTTAAATGATCAAATTCGTTACTCTCCCTAATGGCCTGCTATACCCGCCAAGCTACCATCGAACATTCCCAAATTTGACGGCAAAGTAATAGAGGACCCAAACAATCACGCTATGACTTTTCACCTATGGTGTTCATCCAACTCATTGATGGATGAATCTATTCGTTTACATCTTTTTCAACGAACCCTCACAGGTTCTGCTGCGAAGTGGTATATCGAATTGCCACAAGGTTTCTTCTCTGACTTCAACACCCTAGCTATGGATTTCCTCACACATTACTAGTTACCGATTCGTTATGACATGGGGAACGAGATTTTGACTTCTTTCAAACATAACAAGGCCACTCATATATCCGATCACATTCATGAGTGGCGATGGCGACGTCTTATTAAACTCGAACTCCCTGATCAGTTGTTGGCATAATGGTTCACCAAATCATTTTTGAATGACATCGGTCATGACATTTCCATGGGTGGAGTGGTCACAAAAGAGCAGGCTATAAGTCATGCTCAATATCTTGACCTCGTTTACTTGCAAACAGGTACCCTTTACGATTTAATACCTGATTTACCTCATCCTTCCACTTCCACAACTTCAACTACTCCAGCTGCCTCGCATGCAGCTGACGGTGTGATTGGCACTTTCCAGGCCCAACCACATTCTGCCTCAAGCACAAACCCCAAACCCGCTTCTTCTAATGTTCAAAATGCTCCGTCTCCTGCCCCTCCCACCGGCAAGACTTCTGAGGTAAATGCAGTCCAATCTACCCCAGCCGGTAAAAACAAATCTAAAAAGGGGAGAGGTAAGAATAAGGAGGAAAAAAATACTTCTCAAGTAGAGCAAACCAAAACTACACCTGTTGAAGATCGGGATAAGCGCAAACCTCGATACCCTTTTCTTATCTGTGGTGATGATCACTACATAAAGGATCGTCCACGATGCGTCAAGGTCACTAAGTTCCTTCAAGGAGCTCCAAAACCCCCTGCACCAGCCGTTTTGTCCCAACCCTTCCCGTCTCAACAACAGGCTCAGTTGGTCATTCATGACCAACCCTCATCTTCCACTACATCCTATTTTTTGATGTGTATTGGCGATTCAAAGCAAAGCGACGTTTCACTCACTACTCGAGCCAAATATTATTCTCCCTCTAAAGAGAAGGTTGATGATCTACTGCCTTCCTTGGTACAACCCTCTCCCGCGACTCCACCTACCAATGGTCCTCTTCATCTCGAACGACCGAGCCTCGACACAGTTCTACGACCCCCCCCAAAGGGTGTCATTCGAAAATTAGCTTTCAATCCTCATGCTCGTGCTTCCCAAACTACAGCATTGTTGAAGATCTAGCCCACACACCCTCTGCAATGTCAGCCCTTGAAGTCCTTCAAACTTGTCCTTCACAATGGAAGACACTGTTGAAAGTTGTTGGTGGAATCAATCCGACGAATATGAATTTAATAATTTTTGACTTGGAGGATCACATTCCAAGGTTACCCCCTCAACTCACGTTCTAGATCCAAGTGATTGTCTCCAACAAAAACATTTGCCAAACTGTTATCGACGAGGGTGCCTCGACATGTGTTATGTCTCTTGCTTGTTGGAAAGCTATTGACTCTCCTTCTTTGAATGAATCCCAGAACACTCTTAAAGCCTTCAATGGCTCCGGTTTTAAGCCCTACAGTGTCCTTCCTTCGTTTCCCATCACGTTAGAAGGCAAAATGGTCCATGTTGAAGTGGAAGTCTTTGACGCTCCCCTTGATTACAATCTTCTGCTTGGCTGCAACTGGATTGATTCCATGCGCATAGTTGTGTCGACCCTTTTCCATGTGGTACATTTCCCACATCAAGGTAAGGTCATCATCGTTGACCAACTAGCCTTCTTTAATTCAGATACCCATACTAGCAACGTCTCGTTCATCGTTAAAACCCCATCGGGTTATGAGAACGTCGGTGTAGGCCTTCTAAAAGACTCTTTGTTAATGGGTACTTTCCCCATTCCACCGCCCGATGTTCCACGCTCTTATGTTGCTTCCATCAACATGATCTCCACCTTGCCTCACGAACTTCCTACGTCTCATGACCCCTGGATAGTACCTGACCCTGGAGATCATCTTCGTTTCGACGACGAAATGTCGTTCAGTTCGGTTGAATCCACCTATCAGGCCATTCAATAGGAAATACCTTCTACCCCCTCTCTTGGTGAGTTGTCTCTCAATCCTTTTCGTGTCATTTTTACCACAGACGAGATGATCATGTCTATCATGGAGGACACCCCTTGGGACGATGGGCATCATCATTCCATCCTCTTTCTGGAGAAACATACCATTGAGAACTATCAACGGATCTCGACCTCGTCGACCGTTGTTGTCATTTCCACCATTCCCGCATCCTCACACGATGTGTTTTTTGAAGGGAACTTAATCAATATCTCGCCCACTATTCCCCTTGACATATCCATCAAACCTGGGATTGTCGAAAATTTCCATATCAGAGCTTCGTGTTCTTCTGACGAAGTCGTCACCTACACGTCCCTTTTCAAAGAGTTTCATGACATCTTTGCATGGAGCTATGAAGAAATTCCGGGTATCGATCCTGAGATTGTGATACATGAGATAAAGACATACCCCGACGCTAAACCCATCCGGCAACGCCTTTTTCCAGTTCACCCACGTAAAGTGGCTGCTATCAAGCTCGAAGTCGAGAAACTTCTAAAAGACGGCTTTATTTATCCGGTGGCTCTCACAAACTGGGTTTCCAATCTTGTCCTGATTGATAAGAAACAAGGCACCATTCGTGTATGCGTTGATT
Source organism: Picea glauca (assembly GCA_000966675.3). NCBI lineage: Eukaryota > Viridiplantae > Streptophyta > Pinopsida > Pinales > Pinaceae > Picea > Picea glauca. Next base: position 324,249 of record JZKD02S1318094.1, read on the forward strand.
ATAGGGATATCAACAAAGCTTGTCCCAAAGACAACTTTCCTACCCCCTTCATCGATCAGATTGTCGACGATTGCGCCGAAAGTGAAATCTTCTCTCTCATGGATGGTTTCTCCGGGTATAATCAAATCAACATTGTTCCCGAGGATCAACATAAGACTAATTTTATTTGTCCTTGGGGTACTTTTTCCTATCGAAAACTTCCTTTCAGTCTCAAGAACGCTGGCACAACTTTTCAATGTGCTATGTCTTATTCTTTCCATGATATCAAGCACATCATTCAACCATATTTGGACGATTTACCCACTCACTCAATGCACCGAGTCGATCACCCAACCCATCTCCAAGCCATTTTCGTTCGCTGTCAGTTCTACCATATACGTTTAAATCCTCATAAGTGCATTTTCTGCATGGAATCTAGCCACCTTCTAGGTTTTATCATTTCATGTCAAGGGATATGGGTGGATCCTTTAAAGGTTGAGGCGATCCTTAATCTCCCTCCTCCTAATCTCCGCTAGTTACAAATTTTGCAGGGGAAAGAAAACATTCTTTGTCGTTTTATCCCAAATTATGCCGAGATAACTCGTGGATTTACGTGGCTATTAAAAAAGGGTTCAGATTTCGTCTGGGATACCATTGCCAACAATTCTTTTGAAGCTTTGAAATTGTCCCTAACGCGTGCTCCGCTTCTCTTTCCCCCCGATTACAGTCGCGATTATTTCCTCTACCTTTCTTCCTCAGTGTTACACATTATTTTCGTCATCCCTATGATCGTTAATGATGTAAACCTATCTATTGCCTTTAGAGGGGTCACTGTGGCCTGAGTTCCTGAAGAGAGAAGGAAGAAGAACTTTTCCTGAGAAAAGAAATTGCATTTTCCTATGTAAAAACCTTATAAAAAAAGAAGTTTGCAGGTTGCTATATAGGCAGGGTGCGAGAATCACCAATTCTCGCAGGTTGCACTATAGCCAGGGTGCGAACAGTTAGCAGGTTTCTATATAGCTAGGGTGCGAACATTCCATCACGTGGGAAAAATGAGCGATTTCTCGAATCTTCTAGAAGGAGAAGCTTCTTTGGTGAGGTGGCATCCGAATGGTTTGGATCTTACTCGCTTTCATGATTTAGTGGGATCATCCTAACCTCCTCACCTTATCTTATTCAGCTTATAAAAGGAGAGGAATTCTCATGGAGAAAGTTAGCTTAAGCTTTTGTTAGCTTGTGGGTTCATGGTTATGGTTCTTTGGCTTGGAATTATTAGCCAGCTTTGAGTGATTTTAAGATTTGCTTTGTCAAGATAGAGTGTATCAGATCTATGGTTTCAGAATCTTTGGAGAAAGAAGTGTGTGGGGAATGAAGGACAGTTGGAAGGGACCTT
>JZKD02S1318094.1:372843-393235 GCA_000966675.3 Picea glauca
TCTTTAACCTCCAAGAAAACATAATTCTATATCTACCCCAAGACCTATCAACCAAACATCAAAACATAGACAATTGAGTAGCTTCTAGTAAAGCATTGTCCTTGTATTCACATTCTCACAAGGATCCTTGTAGCATGATGGATTATTTTGACAACATATCCTATTTTTTATTAAAATCCATATAGATATGGAAAAATGAGGCCTCCTGGAACATAGATTTTTTCTCCAAGCATAGTGCCATGATTGGCTCCAAGACCAAATATGTAATATTAAATTTTCCATTATCCCAATCCATCAGCAACTTAAAATCTCCAAGAACTTGCAAACACCTAATATTTTTTTCAAGTGCCACTTTCATCAACATCTAGAGGGTGTAGAATTCAACCATGTTAGTTTCTCCCAATCCTGCTCCATATTTTAAGGAGAAGAAGTGGTAATGATCTAAAAAGAGTCTGACTCCATCCCCACACATTTTTTGAGAGCCTTGATAGGCTCCATCAAAGAAGTCCCAAGGCTTTGTGAAATCAATATGGGGCTCATGCAATACCCTTTGGGATTTAATATTAATATTAATATCAAAATTGATGCCCAAAATAATTTTTTATTTTTTTTCTAAATAAATTTTGTTCATCGCATATCCGACGACAACTTTTATCAACGCGACAATTTTTCTATATAAACATCAAAAAGTTGTCATCGAATAGGTGACGAAAACTTTTATCGATGCGACGATTTTTCTATATAAACATCGAAAAGTTGTCGTTGAATAGGCAACGACAACTTTTATCGATGCGATGGTTTTTCTATATAAACATCGAGTAGTTGTCGTCGAATAAGCGACGAATTTTTTTATCGATGCAACGGTTTTTCTTTATAAACATCACATAGTTGTCGTCGAATAGGCGATGACAACTTATTTTGATGCATCGGTTTAACTACATAAACACCAAAAAGTTGTCGTCAAATAGGCAACGGCAACTTCTATTGATGCGTCGGTTTAACTACATAAACAACAAAAAAATTTCATTGAATAGGTGATGACAACTTCTAATGATGCGTCGGTTTAACTATAAAAGTTGTTGTCGCAATTTAGACGAAAAGTTGGTTTAATATTGTTTTCCTATATTGTCTCTTATGAGACGTTGGATCAAGTTCATCGCAAATGACACATCACCTAAATTGACGTTTCAGAGACTCCAAATTCATCACCATATCAACGACATAACGTCGCATAAGCATTGAAACAACCGTTGCAAAATGGGCCAAATATGGTAGTGCCTATTGGACAAATTCAAGGAATTTTCTAGTGTCTGGTACATCATGGTCTACGTATTTCAGTTTTTCCATGCAACCCAGTATTGTTGGCATGGCCTGCACTCCCTCTGGAATGCAAATTAATATGATTAATTCTTTAGGTTACTTGCATGGGTACCACGCAAGGGGTTGTTTTCCCTTTCTTGTTACTGGCACGCTAGAAGTCCCCACCTCTGCTTCTATTTTTTTTGTGCTCGACTCTAAATTCCTTGTTATGTCTTCTACTAGACCTTCCTATTTTTTCACGAACCCTACCCTGGGTTCTGGTCTCGGCCCCACAACCTCTATTTTCTCACTGGCCTCCCCATTTGTTATGTGGGCTACTTTAGCCCTTGCAAGTTCTTGTAGGTTGGCTACATTGACTATTTTGCTGCCCTATGCACTATCGTGTGAATAAATTTCCATGTCAGTCATCATTAGGGATTTTTCTTCTTCCTCAACCATTTTGGTTCTCACGGGTTCGACCTACGGGGCTAGAATTGCATCAACATCGATGATCACCTCTCATTGTGCCATTTCTTTTTCTACCTCTCTAGTTTCTTGCGATGGCCTAAGGTTGCTTTTGGTTTTTCGTGAATTTTGTTTTGGTGTGCAGAACTTTGGGGGTGCCATCATGGGAACTTCTCACTTTGTGGATTGGGCTTTCACTCCTTCAAATCTTTGTATTATCTTTGTTCGACTCTCGTCTCTAGCTTCACGGGTTTGTGATTTTGTAATTTCCCAATAGGTGTTGTTTGGACTGTGTTTCTCCTTTACATATAGGGTGTCATTATTGTTGTGAATCATGTTGGATAAGGTTACCTAGCTTCGATTAATGAGATGAATCTTTTTTATTATGCTTCATTCAATTCCATAAATTCCCCAATTCGTGCCTTTTTCCTTAACCACCATTTTTCTTTTTTCCAACCATTGGCCACATTTTTTGGTGCGATGCAATTTTCCTTAGTGCGTCGTGAAGTTTCCTTAGCATGTTGTGACTTTTCCTTAGTGAGTAGTGACTTTTAATTAGTGCATAGTGGTTTTATTTTTTCCAGTGATATGATGTGTGCGGTCATTTTTCCTTTTTGTCGCGTTGAGTTCACTATTTCTGCGCACGATGTTTCCCAGTATTTTTGTATTTTCTTTCTTTTGTATTTTTGTATTTATTTTTCTTTCCTTTTTCTCCTTTTTATTTCGTTTTATCAATTTTATGTCCTAATATCTACTATAGTACACTATGTACATGTATTTCTCACTGCATTGTAACTTTTAAGCATTAGGAGGTCGATTGTCCCTGTACAATTTCAATTGACTCCATTTGATCATTTATTTCAGTTATGGTCCTACCAGTTCCTTTAGATCCCCCATATGTCATAGTATTTACTTCATAGGGCCCTATCCAATGCATTTTAAATTTCCCAAGATGTTGAAAACATTAACTGTCATAGAGAAAGACTAGGTGTCCTTCCTTGAAAATCTTCCTCTTTATATGTCTTCCATGCCAGGATTTATCTCTTTCTTTTTGTACTTCTTGGTGAAATCCTACCAGAATCATGTCCTCTTCCATCTCCATTAGTTTATTTATTATTTACTTTACTACACCTCTTTTTGTCATGTTGGTGATTGCTATTATGCGTAGACTGGGTATCGAAAATTCCAATGGTACCACTGCTTCATGCCCATACACCAATCTGAATGGTTTCTATTCTGTCAAATTATTACATGTGGTCCTATATCCCCATAGTAATACTGGTATTTTCAAGTCCCAATCATCCCTGTTGACATTGCATATCTTTGTCAGAGCATTTTCCAAAATCTTATTGCAAGCTTCTATTGTTCTATTTGCTTGAGGATGGTAGGGTGTACTCTTCTGGTTATATACTTCAAAATCCTCAGTCATGGCCCTAATAATACTATTGATAAATTTATTACGTTGGTAACTCATCAAAATTCTTGGACACCCAAACCTGGTGATGACTTGCTCAAACAAGAAGTGTGTTGTTATCTCTATGATGCAGACTTTGACTAATGTTGCTTCTTCCCATATTGTTATGTATTTGATTGCAGTAAAATTATATCTAGCTCCTGATATTTTTGTTGGTGCATTCATTGGTCCAATAAAGTCTATTTCCCATTTTCCAAATGCCTGCAACGTTACTTGTGGTCTTAGAGGCATCTCATCCCTTCTGTTGGGTTTTCCAACCCTTTGACAAACATCACATTTCTGGAAATATTCCTTGGCATCTCTATGAACTATCGACCACAATAATCCTGCACGCAATACCTTATGCACAATATATTTTCCTACATAGTGTCCTCCATATATTACCTCATGATATTCTAACAAAATTCTATCTCTTTCATGCTCTAATACACACCTTCTCAGAATCTTGTCTACGCCCATCTTGTATAAGTGTCCTACAATAAGTTGATAGTTTTCAACTCTAATTACCATATTTTACTTTTGTGCAATGCTAACCTTTTTTAGCATAATCCCTCTACTTAAGTATTCAATAATATACACAAAGTATTCATCAGTTACTTGTACTGAAAATAATTGTGCATCAGGGAATTTGTATTCCAAGTTAGTAGGTTCTTCTCCATTACTTACCCTTGAAAGGTGATCATGTCCTACATTCAACTTCCATGGTTTGACTATCAGTTCAAAATCAAATTATTGTAATAACAATAGCCATCTACAGATCCTCACCCCCAACACTAGTTTCTTGACTAGATATTTAAGGACAAAATGATCTGTGAACATCTTAAAGTGTTTACCTAGTACATAGTTCCTAAACTTCTAAAGTGCATATACCATGTCCAGGCCTTCTCTTTCTATGGTGTTGTAATTCTACTCTGATTCTGACAATTTTTTGCTTGCAAAGGATTTAGGATGGTCTGAATCCCCTGCTCCTGGTTGCACCACAATTTCTCCAAGTGTTATGGTTGATGCATCGACATGAAAATGAAATGTATTTTCCAATTCTGGGAATACTAGGATAGGTGTTGTGACCATATATTATTTTAAGGTGTCAAACACTTGGTGACAGTCCTCATTCCACTAAAATCGTATATCATTCTTTAACAATTTTTTCATTGGTGCAGTAATATGCACATGCCCTTTTATAAAGTTCCTATAATAGCCTGTATGTCCCAGTGTTTCTCTCAACTGGTGCACTGACTTTGGTGGTGGTAAATTGACAATCACTGCAATATTAGTAGGATCCACTAGTAACCCTTGTTTACAGACTATATGTCCTAACAATATTCCAAAAGGTGTCCCAAAAATGCATTTTTGGATATTCAATTATATTTGACATTGCCTGCATCTTTCCAACATTAGCCTTAACACTTCTACATGGTCCTTTAATAAACTATATATAGTCCAGTGATCCAGATATACTTATAAAAACTGATGTATGAACTCAAAAGAAGTTATGACTACTCTTGAAAATATGGTTGGTGCATTCTTCATCCCAAAGGCATGATGGTATATTGGTAGGATCCCCATTCTGTAGTAAAAGTAGTCTTATACCTATCCTATGGAACTATTTTGATCTCATGGTAACCTAAGAATTCATATGTAAATGAATATGCTTCCTGGCCGCCCAAATTCTCTAAGAATTCATCTGTAAAAGGGGTAGGGAAAGGGCCATGCAATCAAACATCATTAAGTTTCCTCAGATATACACAAATCCTTATCCCCCCTTGTTTCTTTTATTGTATTACCATAGGACTTATCCATTCAGATTCCTCTACTGGTTCTATGATACCAATTTCCAACATCCTGTCAACCTTTTCCTTCACTTTCTTCTTATACACTAGATTCAGTATGTAAGGTCTCCATATGAAAATTCTTGCCTCGGGTTTGACAGGTATCTCCATATCTCCTAGCTCTCCTTCTATGTCTTTCATCTCTGTAAAGTTCCTTGGGAACATATCACTATATTCATGCAATAACTTTGTTATTCTTTCTATTTTTTGTGCATCCCAATAGTCTCCAATACTTGTCATTTTATGATTATCAGTTGTCCCAATGTTGACTTTATTTACTTTGATTGGTGAAAAAAATATTTCTGAATCCAAATATGGAACTTCCACCTCTATTTCTCCTTCAATTTTTGTAATTTGAATGTTGCATGGATCATCTTGATCTGGTTCTTTGTATTCAACATGATAGCATGAAAGTAATTCTTTGACTTTCTATCCATTTTGTTGTTGATATTATGTCATGATTTCAACATTTAGTTCATCAATAAATATCACACCTATTATATGCTTTAGTGTTGAATCAATTTTTAGGTTCTCATGTTCAAATGAGAAAGTTACTACAAAGTTTTGTTGTAATGTTTTCCATTCTGTAGTACCTCTGCACATCTCTTGGTCTACATACCAATTCTATGGAATTATTTCCAATGTATGGATGAAGTGACGAGGCCATTCTTTTGGTGGTGTCATCCTCCATTATGTTAGGCACTTCTCCAAGTTTTATATTGGTGTCGCTTTCCCATTATACCTATGCATTTTACTGTTGTCATGTTCTGTGCCGAATATAATGTGAAATAATTGTTTACATCGATACCAATCCTAACTTGTTTCTTTGTGTGCACCCCACCATATTGGAGGTGTGGCATTGAGTGCAATATCTAGGGCTAGGATCGTATCATTCTCTACTACTTCATCTTCATATTTTTTCAGAAAATCCTCTAAATCATTTACCCCGTGAAAATTGGGAGGTTCTCTTATCTTTGTACCAACCCATCTTACTGCACGGTCTATTCTTACACACCTTCTTATGTAAACTTCATGTAATCGTTGTTGTCAATTCTCTAAACTTGTATTCGAGTCATAAGCACATGATGTGATACTTCTCCAACTGAGTACCTCATCTACAATTGTGTTAACATAATCATATTCATGCGTGGTGGTTATGTACAATTGGTTTATTTCCTCCATATCTAAACAGGTGGGTTCTACAAACATGTCTTCCTCTGAAGGGTATAATGGTGGAATGAATCTATATTCACTTGATTCAAATTTCATCTTCCTTGTATTCAAGTTGATTATGTATTGGTTATCAAATTCGCAATCCAATCCAAGAAATGTTGGATAGGGTGTTGTGCCATCTACTATCTCTATTAATTCAAAGTCTTCCTTAGTACACACTCCATCCAAATCTACTGTCACACATTTAAGCCTTCAAATTGGTAGAACTCTTTGTTGATTTTCTAATTTCAATTGGATTGGTGAATAGCCTAGTGTGGGTTCTCGCATACACTTCCATGTCTTCTTAGTTAAAGAATTTACTTTAGAGCCTAAGTCCAGTATAATATCACCCATATTGAAGTCTCCAATGTTGGAATTCATTCTAAATTCTCTGCTTGTCCTCCTTTTTGTATGGAGGTGATTGACTATTCTCTACTCTAATTTCCCCTCTACCTCTGTGCTACATATTTATAGCATATTTTGTAAGATTTTGATAGATGATGTATCCTTTAGTAACTTAACACGGGATTGCATAATTTTTTTTATGTCACTTACTTTCTCTAATAGTTTTCTTCACTAGTGTGGTCCATCAAGGAAGGAATCTCATACATAGGAGAGTTGTGATTTATCTATGCATTTGATGTATATGCAACACTCTTCTTGATAAAATCATTTCTAGCCTCCTTAAATGTCTCCTTTTCTTTCTGTGCATCAAAATGCTTATTTGGTTCAGTGTTCTTCTTCACCCACTAGTGTTGCATTGGATCTTTTCTTACTACATCACTTCTTGTATTATCTCCTTTGTGCGTGACTATATTCATTTTTCTTCCATCCTCCCTGTCTTCTGAAGAGATCCACTGGACATTCTGGTTATCTGGTTCCTCTTTTATTGGATATTCCCCAAGAGAATTATACAGTCTTTTGTATCATGATCTACTATGTGAAAGTACATACATGTCGTTGGTGGAAGTGGGAACTCCCTTGCATAATGTCCTATATGTTGGAAGTTGTGGAAGACTACTGGCCCTCTTCCTCTTCCAAATACTCCTTTAACCCATCCTCCACCTATGTATCCATCTTGATCTCCTCACATTGCATTGTACTAAGGTACCTTGTTATACTGTGCATGGTTATACTTTGGTTGCACAGTGTTGTATTGCAATTGTGCAATGTTATATTGTGGCTCCAAAGTGTTGTATTATGGTTGCATAGTGTTATACTGCAGCTGCACATTGTTGTATGGAGGTGGTACCTAGTTGAAATGAGGTGAAACTTTCAATATCATCATTTATTCTTGTACCCTATAAGTATCTAATGTTATTTCTCTCATCAACTCCATTGTCCTACAATCTTTCTAATCATGACCCAGTGACTTGCAGAAATTGCAGTATGAACTTTTGGGTACTGTCTGGTACTTCTGCATCATTTGACAGTGATATAGATCATGCCCATGCATTTTACATATCTCACACCATGGTTATCATGTTGGTAAAGGGTTTGGTACTCCTTTTTCCATGTACTGTGCGAAAGTTTGAAATTCATTCTTATGGTGTGCTTGTGTCCTACATGTGGTACACAAAATATCTTCCCTTTTCTCTTTTCCCTTATTCTGATTGAGATGAAATGTTAGGTTCTTCATATCCTCCTTCAACTCCTCTATTGTTGGACATATCTTCTGATACTCATTCTCTTCCAGTTGTAAAGCCACTTGCAAAGCCTCTTGCCAGAGTTTGGAACTTATGTTGTCTTAATGGGAATTTAAAATGTGGTAACAGTGAGTTAAAAAATAAGTGCCTATGTTTAATGTCAGTCATGGCATATTTCAAATTACCTTTGATACACTTAAACCTATGATCAATATCCCAAATAGACTCACCTGGTTTCTGTTGAATTTTTACTATGCTTGGCTCAAGCATGAATTTTATTTCATTTTAGTCATGTACTTGAACCATAAAAAAATGCAGCTACATCATTCACAATTGTTGCAAAAACCAAGATCCCAAGAAGAAATACCATGCACAAGAACACAATAGATATCCTGGGAAAACCCTTCTCAACAAGGGATAAAAACCCAACAATCCTTTGCTATATTCTCAAGAGAATATCCTCCAACCATGAAACCCTAATGCACACAAGAGGGTGCTCTACTATCTTGAAACTTGTTCCCAAGAGAGGTGCACACTTCATCCCTAGAATATGTACTTGCTCAAATTTCCAAATGACAAGTGACTTGTGTGTTTCCTCAATGGGGAAATCACCTTTATTTATAGAAGACCAGACACAACAAAAGGTGTGTCTATTGGCACAATGGGGTCGACCTCAGTGACTCGGAAATATAATTAATTATAACAATAAACATTAATTATCTTTCACATATGGTGGAGCTGGCCTATACCCTTTACATCAAAATTAGGGTTACATGTAAATCTTACTCTCAGAAAATGTAGCAAGGGATCTCACACATCCACTAGTGCTCAGCCACTAGGGGCATTTCCACTTATGCGCAGCCACATGGACACCCTACTCAAAATATTTCTATCTCACCGAGTCCATAGGAGAATCATCTGGAGTACCATCTCAATCCTCACTCAACTGAGTCCACAAGGCAGGACACCACATGCCATAACAACTCAGTCTAGAGTTTGACACACACCCATCATATGGGAACCTTTACCCCACATAGGGGTACACATTGTTTCATCTCAATCTAGAGAGGAACAACACACCCATCTCATGGGAATCCTCACCCCACACAAGGGCACACATCGTCTCATATTAGTCCAAAGAGGAACAAAACACCCATATCATGGGCACACCCAACACATGGCCTCTCTCACATGTCGACTCACTTAGTATGTGTCCTGGAGGATGCCTCATGAAGCTGTAATCATCAACAATTTATGCTTGATTTCAATCATCTCATTCATGTATTGATCTTATGATCCAGGCTTCTGAAATTCATTTATCAGTAGTTTCTTCACATATTCAATAGTCCTTTTTACTCTTGGTGGACTATTTACATATAGACCCATGTACCAGTCTAGTGTGTGGTCTCTTAGCCTGATAGATAACTGCACAAGTTTTGTATCCTCATATGTGATCTGATTTTCTTCCCAGATATTCTCACAGATGAATAAATTATTTTCAGGGTCCTCTGATGCCTCTCCCTGAAATTATGGTAACCTAATGGTGGGATCATGTCCTTCCATTCTGAATGGTGTGTAAATACTACCTTTGTGTGGTGTATAACTTTGACTAATACTTCCTCAACTGGCTCCCTCATTTGATGCTCCTTGACTAGATCCTTGTCTTGTTGTTCTTCTACCACTAAAATTTGGTTGTCTAAATGTTGGTGTTATTTATGGTGTACTAGTCACACATGGGTTTATTTATTCCACATTGACATTGATCTGGATTAGAGTTATTCTTTGTATTCCTACCCTTGGACCTCCTATTTTCCTTTCATAAGTTGCATGCAATATTTCCTCAATGTGCTCCACATCCTAGAGATCCTCTACCTCTTGTTGATCACTTGTCAAGCCCTCTCTATCAACTATGGTTCTCTTCTTATTATTCATCTTATATTTGTAGGGTGATCCACTACGTGTCTTTCCAGATATTTCCATTATCTTATTTATCTGGTCTTCCTCCATCATGATTGGGTCGATGGTATCCTTCTTCCTTCCCTTATCAATATCTTCCTCCATTTCTCCACCTCTTGTCAATGCTTCCCCCCTTCCCCCATGCACGTAGGGACGTTTAGTTATATGATTCCATGGTCATCACACCATTGTTATATAATAACATCTTGATTGAAGTATAAAACGATCTGATATACCTACCTCTAGGTCCTTTTATAAAATCTTTCTCTATTGCGCTGTAAGAATTTGTGGTATCTACTTCAAATTTAGTGATAAACCCTACAACAATACTGCCTAACTAGAAATCTACTACACGCACAATTTTTTTGTTAACTTGTTGTAACTACATGATCTCCAAAGGATTCCACTCCATATTTTTTATTCAATTTGTTGGGTGCCTTTCTTTTAATATCTATAGCCACTCCTGCAACACATGCAAGAAATCATAGAAACATACCTCATGTAGGTCTCTAAACATGTATTTGTCAAGATATTTGTGTGGTGTTAACTTAGGTTTTCTGTTATCCTTCTGTGAAAACTCAATTTCATTTTTTTTCAACCATCTTTCAATCTATGCCTTTATTAGATTCCATGGCCTGAAAATTCCTTTTTATACCTTCATTCTCCTCATGCTTCTTATACAAATCCTGTCCACTCAATCCCATGTAGTTCCAGTCAGCAACAAAATGATTTCTCAGGTTGATTCTCTCATTCTACTATCTTAGTATGACACAGGCTCAACTTTGAACAGGTTTCCAAAAAATCCTCTAAAACTATTGGCCCTCCTGGTAAACCAGAAGGCAACACAGTGCACAGAGTGCACTGCACAGTCTCACCTAAGATATCTCTATGGGTGACTGCAATTCTCAAGTTCTTGCAGTCTAGGAATGAGTGGGATCTGGGATTGTATTTTATCCTCTTCAGGCCTTAATCTGATTATTTATTCTATTATCCCTAGGATCCATTTATCTTTTAAGTCATACATGCATTCTACCAATTTTAGCTAACCATTTATTCATTCACAAACTAATCAGTAACATAAGTAAACTTCCCATAAACATTACAGATAGCACATGTTTTAATCATGGTTCACCCTCTCCTGGGCTACTTCCACAAAGATCTAGCTTCTCTACTCTTTTATTGGGTTTGCTGCAAAATATGGCACTTTGTGCACTACATCTCCAATCATACAAGTACCATGAGGTTAAGGGGCCTCTATAAGGAAAACTATATCACACCAAGATCCTCGGCCTGTGATCTAACCCTCAATATCTAGCTACATAACTCTTCTACAACTCAACATCCTTTACACTTACCTTTACAACACAAAACAAAGCTATTATTCAAACTGAACCAACAACAACAACCACCACCCTAACCTAGACCTCCTAGTTTCTTATTTATACTAACTTCCAAGATTATTAGCCATTACAATCTCTACCAAAACCCTAACTCTAGAATGGTTATGTTTTCCTTCCCACATGCCTTGCATGTTTTTCTTCTTTGCATGTTTATTTTCCTCACACGTGCTGCTTTTCCTGCCAAATGTTATTCTCCAAAATTTGGCCTTACCTTCCAAAATTAGACCTTTCCTCGAAATAGGCCTGCACTCAACATGAAGAAATGAAGCGACTAGCCTCCTCATTGACTAAATATGCTTAGATATTGTTCAAAGGGCTTCCCAATAATCACATCACATCTTATGAAGACATTTCTAAGTTATTCAAGAACATATGGACATCGAAAATAGACAACAAAATGCTTGTATCTCAATTCAATCACATAAAGAAGAAGGAGAATGAAATAGTGAGTGAATTTGACAATAGGTTTGACATGTTTTATAGTCAAATCCCAATATACCTACGCCCTACAGATGCTTTTTTTTGTTTCCTTTACATGAATGTTTTCAATGGGAATTTTTTTTTCATCATGAAGGACAAAAGTCCCACCATATTGGCCCAAGCCGAAGAGTACAATGAAAAAAATGAAGAGATCCTCCTTCACTCAAAGGATGATCCTTTTCAATATCCTCATGCCAAGGTAAAGAAAAAAACTAATGCTTCTAGTACCAGTGCTCCTGATCGAATTTCCCTCTTGACTCAGAAAATAGATCAGATGAGTACTCATTTTGTCCAAGATATAAATCAAATCATTGGAGGATTAACCACTTTTTAAAGAAATCAATCTTCCTCCAGACCCGAGTTTGCTAGACAACATAGAGATACCATAGGTTGGAAACCAAGGCCTCAACAAGAGGTAAATGCCCCGAGTACACTGAACCCTATTGGAATAGTCAACATAGAGAAGACATTGGAGTGTTCTCCATGTAAATAACCTCACCGAGAGGATTCATGTCCATGACAAGATGAAGACTTTCCAATATGAACTTAATGGATATGATCTATAACTTCCAATTGGAAGTGGTCAAATAGGAACATATTGACGAGGACAAAATATAGGGGGAAAGAGAGGGAAGGCTCTGGGTGTTAAATCCATTTACAAACGATCATAGAAAGGAACTAAGGAAGAAGGAATTTTTGACACACACTAGAAGAAATAAATCTTTAGTTCCTCTGTCACAACTTTCCACTCCCCATTAGCCACAAGCAACCTCTCCTCCTCCATATACAAATAATGTGGTCCCACCACTTCCACCTCTGGTACATGAGTTTATTCTAATGCCAAATCCAACATATGATATTAGATTGAAAATATATGTTGCAACCATGTTTGGGAAGTTGAATATGACGGTACCTATAATAGAAATATGAAAAATTCTTTCTCTGGAGAGGGAAATATTGAAGTTATTACAAGTACCAATTTAGAAGGAGCACCCTCCAATCATTTTGAAAACCATGTATCTTGATCCAAAATGGGACAAAAACTCTCCTTTCTATCTTTCCTTGGGCATGAATGGCCTCCACCTAAACAACTGTATGCTCAATTCCAAGGCGTAAAAAAATGTCATGTTTTTGAAGGTTGAATACAACTTGAACATATGGAAATGTGTATGGTGTTGATTCTAAGAGGGTTAAAGTTTATGGACTACATGAGAATGTTGAGGTCTTGCTGATTGATCTTTCGCATATCACCCTTTTTATGAACATAGTAGCGATTGATTTCTCATATGCTTGGGGGATTCTCTTATCAAGGATTTGGTATGTTTCTCTTAGAGGTTTCCTTAGAATGGATCTTACTCATGCACACATTCCCATGGGTGATGGAACCTTTAAGGTATTATATAATTAGGAGTTGGTTGAAAAGCATGTGATGTACCCCAACAGTATTGATTATACAAGTGAGGTTGAGTTTGATGAGGCCCCAGACACCATTGAGTATAATCCAAGAGACTTACCAATCATGTAGGAGGACTTCATGGATACCCTACTCCCAAGGAAATGTGAATATAAATAAAATATTGTGAATTTCCAAGGGAAATAGCCAGGGTCTATCTGAATATTGAAGAAAGAAGATAGTAAGGACAAAGAATGCAAAGAATCCATCAAAAATGCAGTCAAGAGAGGACCTCCTTCTTATCCTTACATAGAGAATATACCTTACATCAACTACAATGAAGGAAGTCTTGTGTTAATGTGGGACAAGAAGAAAGGAAAGAATAAATATGACTGGAATGATGAAAACACTTCACTTGGCCCTTACATCATCAAGAAGAAGTCTAAAAAACAAAATTACTACTTCATAGCTTTAGACACGAAAAAGATGCAATTACCAGTGGATGGGTATCTTCTCTATCCCTATGTTCAGGGAACTTGAATTCTTCAAGGCCTAGGCCCCAGGTAAGTAGGTAGTTCATTTTGATTTCATTTTGATTTCATATTTATTTCTCATAATAGTTTAGTTACATTTCATATTTCATTTTTCTCTACTTTGATATTGATGTCATGTTTATCTTAGATTTATGAAAAAATGATAAAATTTTATTTTCTAGATTAGCTGTCATTTTTTGTTTTGATATATATGGATGAAGGGTGATAGAACCACCCTAGATTTTATGGTTTTATGTTTTAGTGTAGGCACAGGTCCACCAGGAGATGTTGCATTTCTCATGCACTCTATGGCAAGTACTTGTCCCCAAGTACAAGCCCACTGTTATCCCAAACTCCTAGAGATAACTAAGGAGATGATTTCTTTAGGCCCTCGGGTTGTAGACATGGAGTACCGAGAGATAGGTTGACCAAAAATATCCACTTGCATAGAAAAATACCACCTCTCTACGTTCATCATGACGATATCCACCACATCAGATGACTTCTAAAAGACATAGGTTCTTTCTCCATGAGTTACAAGTCATGTATTATAGTGAGTATCATTTCAATATTTGAGGCATTTGAGTGTGTTGAATTTTAAACTTCTTATGGTTATGTAACTTCCACTTGGATATTATTCTCTTTGCCTTTTTTCACTTTGGTAGTTGACATTGTGCCCTAGTAAGTGGGTCATCATTGGGGATAGTTTTTCTATTGGGAGTTCCTATTGATGAGTCATCATGTCATTTCCGACCATAATGTTCACTTTCCACACTTCATTCCCTCTTCTCCTTACCTTTTGGGACTTTCGGGTGTACTGACCCAAGAAGGGGTTGTCCCTCATTTCATGTTAATAAGGGGTTAAATGCCTAGAGGCTTGTAGCTGGAGAAAGATAAAATCCAATCATGAACCTTCTATATGATCTCCCAAGGATCTCGAGGACAATGAAATATCTCCCGTAAGAAATTGATGGGACTCGTGAAAAATAACTAATACAAATTTAAACTAAGGTGGAGCATGTGTGGGCACTATTTTTCATGCTTAGGTAGAATCCCCACACATGTTTTAAACTTGGGGAAGCATGATGTGACTAGGGTAGAGTCAAGGTGGGAATTTATTTTCATGCTTAGGTAGAATCCCCACCTTGACTTCAACCTGGAAACATCTTAAAATAATAACAAGAAATAAATGGGCATGGAAAATGGTTACATTGAAAATGAAGGTGCAACAAAGCATCTAGAAAGTAACCCATAAATAGACACTAAAATACCTTGTATGTCATGAAACCCATGCCCAAGAGTCTTAACCCCATCCATGTCACTTAATCCACGTGACTTATAGAAAGTTCATCTTGGGAAACACTCCTAAACTTGAGGTATGATTCACCCAATAGGTCACTTTGTCAACCCTCCCATATCTAAACTTGGAAAATTGCAAAGGGTATTTGAGCACCTATTTATTTTGACGAGGTAGTTTGTATGTACATAGTTGGATGGATCTTTTACTAATTTTATTTACTCATTATCATGAATTTTACTTGATATCCTTGGAGGGCACATTCATTGTCTTTGCAGGACCTAGTTGGTGGACAGATTTGGAAGAACAAGACTAGCTTAGGATTCCTTGGTGTTTGAAACCCACAATTTGGATACCAGGGTCCACATGCGAGATGATGATGATTGAATTTTGAGGTCTGAAATGACACCATGTAATACCTAACCAAACCACTTTGTAGCCCAATGACTTACTCTTGGGGCCAAAATTCCATACAAAGAGGGCTTGACATCACCTAGGGTTGAGAATCGAGATTGTGGTGGTAGGGTTTCTACCCATTGACACTTGGAACGATTTGGTGGGATATGAATTGAGGAGGCTATAGCACATGAAAGGGAGGATCTATAAGCCCCAACGACCTTAAAATTCTACTCCAAGAAATTTTTCAATGGGTCAAGATGTCACCCTTAGAGGGACGACATCACCTTATGGTTTCTATTCTGTCATTTTTAAATTTTAATTTGAATTTTATACTGTAAAGGGGCAAAGTAAGGATTGTTGTCCCCTTACTTTTTGTTTATCCTAAGTTTTTTGGAAAAACTCTTATTAGAGTTTTTTATATAAATAGAGATCATTTATATCTCATTTGATCATACCTCTCCCATCTTGAGAACACTACATGGGATGAATTTTTTTCTATACTTGAGAATTTTTGGTATCTCTCTCTCTTGCAAATTATTTTTGGTATATATCTTGATGAATGGATGAGCTTAGGTGGGTTGCACCTATTCAAGACTATTTTTATTGCTTATGGATGGCCTGTCTTATTGAAACTAGGGTTTGATCTTGCAACTTTCTTGGTTTTGGTAAGGAAAATATATATTCTTCTTGCTCATTTCATGATATTGTTGGTTAAAACCCTAGGAGGAGTATAAGTGTGTATTTTATTCCAATGTATCTTAAAGGAGTACAAGGGTTCACACCTTCCTTGATCTACCTTGAGTTTGGTTTCCATTCCCTAGGGAGTAAGAGGGTTTACATGCCTAGGGATCTTGTTGATCTAAATTGTGTTTTAAAGACTCCATTCACCCATTTTTTAAAGGCACTAATATGAAGTTTTCATTGGAGAAATAAATTGTTTTCCTTGGTAAATGTGATTTAGTGAGATATTGATCTTGTTCAAGTTGGAAAACTTCATGATTCCTTTAGGTAACTTTTTATGATAGGAGTACCTATATAAGGTGACGGTCGGTAGATGTTCTCTTAGTTGTCTCCATCTCATGGTTTAGGTCAGGATTTTCCCAACCTACACTTTGTGCGATAACAATGATCACCTTGTTCATCACCCTGTCCAATACATGTTCATATGTGACTTTGTTCTAGTGTTCTATCTATATTTCATCCACTATAATATTTCAATAACGATCCCAATATTGCAAAACTAGTTGGATATATTATTTTGTGATGTTATACTTTGTCTGTACCTATTCTTATCTCAGGTCCTTCTTCGCCTATACATACATATGGTGTCATTATTCCTTGAATTTCCCAACTAGGGTATATGTGTCTACCAGTTGTTGTGAAATGCATGGTTTATTCTTGATGTAGTGTTGATTCCTTTCAACATACAGTAAGAACTTGATATTAGTGTTGATCTTTCTTCTTTTATTAGTTGTGTACCAAAATTTGTGGTACTTAGCCACTAAACATGGCTTACCTCAGAGTCCCAAGAACTGTGTGTCCTTCGGCTCTTTCCATGATGAAAATGCAATAAAAATTAGTATCTGTGAATAATTCAACTGCATGCCCCTATCCTGTGCTTCTACATAGTTGAGGAGTAATTGTTTCAATAAATAAAGAGCCCAACTCATGGAAGTCCCTTCGACACACTTCTATATCATAGCTATCACTCCTTGTACTTGATCTTTTCTACATTTCATTAGTAACTTGCATGCCAATTTTTCTGTTCCAAGACTTATGGTTATATTATATATGATGGAAACATCCAATCCATGCACCCCTCGAACTGTATGAAAGTTTTTACTCATTATCTCTAAGAAAGCCTTGTTAGTTATGTTGTCTGCAAACAATGAGTTTGGATCTTGTCCCTGTGATGGTAATCATATGATGCTTGAAATCAATTATGTGCCTATCGAAATTGGCATGTGCATCCACAAATATCGTCCATGCACACAAGTTATGAGAAACTTGATGCACGCATTTACCTCATTGCTCTAGTCAAAATGAGGGATGTCGAACAGGTTTAGTATGCATGCTTTCTCGAGTCTTGTTTCCCATACCTTTGGCACATGTATGCTCTGGTTCATTGCTAGATCTGTCCTCAACTCTTAGTAGTGGTGCAGAACAAGTTCAGTGAACTTCATCATTTCTGTAATATCATGGTATGCATATTTGACTTGCGACACCCTCCCTAGCATATCTTCATCCATGGTGACCCCTTCTTGGATGTGGAGTGTCACCAATTCATAGTATGGATTCCTCTATAATGTTACTTGTGGGGAATATCCCTTCCTTGGTGGGATGTAGTCTCAAGGAAATATCATCTCTAACAATGACACTCCTGGAGTCTCCTCAACATCTGGTTCTACTAGTTGTTCTCTTTTTCAAACTTTCTTTGGCACATGCATTGTTGATTTTGGTAGTGCCATTTATGTAACCTGGTTACTAGTGACAATTTGCTTCAACTCTACTATGCATTTCTTGTCTCTTGGTTACTAACATGAAAATCTAAGTGACAATAACAAATTCTTGTCAACATTTCATGACTTTTGTGCCCCTTCGCCAGTTGTCTATGTTCCTTCATGGATGAATTAATTGTCCAATCCACTAGTGGTGCGATGAATGCTTAATTTATTGATGATTTTTTTCCATATCTTCCATTGGATTTGTTCCTCATACTGCCAATCTGTCATGATTCCAAATGATCGTTTAAATTTATTGCTATGTGTCGTATTTATGACCTGGAATTAATTTCTCTTTAACCATTGTTTCCACCCTTTTAATTCCTTTAACAGTCAATACGTCCTATTCCGCATGTTTATTTGTTGAAATTAACTAAATTTGCATTTATTCATCTATTTTTGTGATACTCCCCTTTTTTACGCAATAATTCTTCCTGTTTACCTTTTTATTTCTTCTTGTTTTCAAAATTTTTATTTGTTTTCTTCATTTTTCTACTTTTTTTTATGTTCTCCCTTTTTCTTCTTTTTATTTTATTTTCTGTGTTTTACCTCCATACTATTGTACATATACTATGGTACATGTGTTTTTGTGCAGTTCAGATTAATGTGTAGATGGTCGACCATCACTATAGAGTTTCAACCGACTTCCATTCACCATTCCTCCCAAGGATTCTCCACTCAATGTTTCCAACTATGCAACACCTACCTTCGTCACATGATGAATTACATAGGGTTCTAACAAATGCATTTGAAACTTCCTTGGATGCTATTTAAACTTACTTTTGTAAAGTAATACTAAGTCTCCCACTTAATTTTTTTTATGTTTAATGTGTCGATCATGCCATGCCTTTTCCCTTGCCTTCTGAACTTGCTAGTGGAAGCCTGCAACAAACTGATCTTCCTCAAGCTATACTAACTGTGATAATCTATCCTCTACTTCACCAGAATATGAAAGATTAGTAATCATTGCAACGCGCAAGATAGGTAGACTAAATTACATCAACATCATTGATTCTTGTCCATAGACCAACCTAAAAGGTGTATGCCCAGTAAAATTCATTCTTGTAGTCTTGTATGCCCACAAAACTGTAGGAACCCTTAAGTCCCAATCATCTCTCCCTATGTTGGAGAACTTTGTCAAATTATTCTCCAAAATTTTATTAAAATATTATACTATCCCATTAGCTTGAGTGTGATACGACATTCTCTTCTGGTGATGAATTTGAAATTCCTTAATCAATGCTACAATTATGATATTTATGAAGTGTGTTCCTTGATCACTGAGTAATATGCATGGACATATGAATCATGTGACTACATTATCAAATAGAAATTACACAGCAATATCTATGGTGCAGTTTGTGACTAGTGTTGTTTATGCCCATCTAGTCAAATACTCCATCACAATGATTATGTACCTTTCTCATGATCTTCTTGTTGATGGGTTGATTGGCTTCACAAGGTCTATTGCCCATTTATCAAATTCTTTCAATGTAACCTGTGTGTAAAAAGGAATTTCATCCCTCTTGGATGGCTTTCTCACCCTTTGACATACATCACATGCCTAAAAGTATTCTTTAACATCCTTATGAGTTGTGGGCCACTGGAGCCCCATGCATAAGATCTTTAGCGTAGTCGCTTTATCGGTATAGTGTCCTCCTACAATCCCTTCATGTGCTTATGTGAGTATCATATTCCTTTCATTCTCCAGTGCAGATTGTCTCAATATTCCATCTTCACCTAACTTGTATAAGTTCCCTGCAATGAACTATTGGATTACTGAGAGGGGGGGGTGAATCAGTAATATAGAAATTTAATCCTTTTTAACCATATAATCCAAGTGTTATATCAATAAGCATTATCATCCAATAACTGCAGAGTAAATAAGTACTAAAAAAATACACATATGTAGTACGCCAGTGTTTTACATGGAAACCCAAATCGAGAGAAAACCACAGAATATTTTTTCTTATATGTCTTGAAGAATTACATTCATTGAAAGCACCAACTTCCTTTGTTTTCCAGCTGCAACTATAAGGAGGATCCAACCCCCTATTTTCTCAAGCTACAACCTAAGGGAAGCTCCAACTCCCCAATTCTCTATCTACAACCAGAAAGAGGCTACAACCCCCTATGTTCTCTAGCTACAACGGAAAGGTGGCTACAACCACCTCTCCTTGCCCCATCCTTCCACCCTGAAGTAGAAGTAGAATGATGGAACCACTATCAACCTGTCACTGTGAGATATACCACTATAAAATTGTACCAATAAATCTGAACCATGCATCAACCATGCATCAACCTGTACCTCAACTTGTACCATAAACAAGTGCATCAACCATGCACCAACTTGTGCCAAATAACCTATAATCAACCTGTACCATAAAAAAATACATCCAACCATGTACCAAGTATGTACCAATCATGTTTCAACTACTCATCAACTATGACTCAACAATATGTACCAACATCATCAACTATACACCTCATGTATGTGCCAACTCATCA
>JZKD02S1318094.1:408335-433259 GCA_000966675.3 Picea glauca
GGGTCCATTACCCAAACCTGGGGTCTCCAACTTCTCATGGCCATAACTCTCTAACCGTGAGGAGTTATGTGACGTTCCACATACCACCGGAAATGGAATGAAAATAAATATCCATATATGATCTCATTATTCCACAATTAATAATGGGTTCTCTTACTCCGCAAAGAATCTTCCCGTGAGGGATTTCACCATAAGGGGACCACTTTGGAGTTCATCCATCTTTACTTCTTATCAACCATGACAAGACAATAATGAGTCATATTTTCATCAAAAAATCTTGGGTCCATTACCCAAACCTTTATGCTGTGGGGCTTTCTTCGAGGGTTGACATCAATGACAACCAACCTCAATCAATATGAACTGATAGTCTGCTTCATTAATCAATAATTATTTCTTCTGCACAATTGTCATGTTTTATAGTGCCATTCCTCTAATTAGAAACTCCACGAAGTCTACATAGTAGTCATCCACCATCTTAACTACAATTAAGTGTACATCCAACAAGTTATCATCTAGATTTGCTACATCGCCTCCCGATAGTATGTGTGATAAGTGATCAGGTCCTACATTGAAATTCCCTAGTTTAACAACAACCTTGAAATCATATCCCTGAAACATCAGTAACCACTTGCATATTCTTCCCCCCAACACTGGATTTTTTACTAAGTATTTTAGTGCAGAATGGTCTATGTACATATTAAATTGAGAACCCAATAAATAATGTCGAAACTTTTGTAGTGCATATACCATTTCAAATCCTTCTCATTCTATGGTGGTATAACTCTTATGTTCTATGGATAACTTCCTACTTGCAAAAGCAATTGGGTGATCAATATCTCCTTCCCATGGTTGAGATAGTACTATGCCCAAAGCTATGGATGACACATTTATATGAACATGGAATTCCTTGTTCCAAACTAGAAAGATCAAAATTTGTGTGGTCACTAATTTATTTTTTAATGTGTCCAAACCCTTCTGACAACCCTCATTCCACTAGAACTTTGATTCCTTATTCAACAACTTCTTCATAGGTGTTGTAATTTGCACATAACCTTTGATACACTTCCTGTAATATGTTATGTGACCCATAGTTTCCCTCAGTTGTTTTATTGATGTAGGTTGTTTTAAATCCATAATTACTACAATCTTGGCAGGATCCACTAATAATCCCTTATAGCATACCAGATGACCCAACAAAATTCCAAATGGTGCACAGAAAATACACTTCTTCAAATTCAATGAAATTTTACATTGTCTACACCTAGCCAACATTAAATGGAATAATTATGTGTGATCCTTCAATATAATTAAAAAATCCAATAATCTAAGTATACTTCAAGGAACTTATGAATAAATTCCTTAAAATATGCAACCACAACTCTTGAAAAAACTGCAGGTGCATTCTTTATTCCAAAGGGCATCATTGTGTATTGATAACTTCTCCACTCTATCGAAAAAATATCTTATACTTGTCTTCATGTGAAATTTTGATATGATGGTACTCTGAGAATCCATATGTGAAATAATAAGCCTCCTTCCCTCCTACATTCTCCAGTACCTCATCTATGAATGGTGTTGTAAATGGATCATGTATACATGCATCATTCAGGTTCCTCAGATCTACAAAAATCATGATTCCTCCCATTTTATTATCTTTTACCACCATTGGACTTATCCACTTTGATTCCGCCATTGGTTCAATAATCCATGCATCCATCATTGTTATGAGGAAAATCACTCTATGGCATGGGGAAAACCACAAAAAACAGAATGATTGCAAAAATCAACTCTAGTCCCAAGTATGCTATACAAATAAATATGCTAACAAGACAATATATAGAGCCTACCTGGTCTAGCGGTTTGATGAAGACCACCATTGAGCATGTGACTCAAAGATTTATACCTGCAATTTTTCCTCAACAACCAATATATGCAAGCATATGGTGATAATATATAATGTTAGCATATAAAATAGCATAATACATAAGCATACATGAAAAATACGCCCATGGAATAATAATTCAAATATTTTCAAGATATCAATTCGACGAGAAAATAGTATTTCTATTAAGATAATCAATAGAAGTATATAAGTGACAAAATTATGTGTCGGTGCATCTCGAAACCGAGAAACTAAGTCCCTTCCAGTTAGGGCCTCCACCACTTCAATCCTCCACCAAAGGCAAGCTCATATATGAGAGATAATGAGGTTCTCCATTAAAGAGGGAAGATCTTGGGGGTTGAACAATGTGTTCAAACTTTCAAGGATAAATGGATGCAGACTCAATGTGAAGTGAAATTTCTCTAGAGTATCTTTTCTCTCAAAAATTGAATTCTCTCCTCCTCCATAGATTGTATATGGCTCATTTTATAGCCTTCAAATGGATATGGAGGGTTGATTCGAAAGGTTTCCATTATATGGAAGGTCAACGATCATGGATCTCGTGACGTGACATGGAAATCTAACATAATTTTTAATTTTGAGAACCAAACCTAATGTACATGGGATGTAGTGGTGCATCCTACGTATACACATGTTGTATAACTAGTAGGGAGTGTATATGTGTAAAAACATGATGGAGACTCAGTTGGAGTGATGGAGACTTATATGGAAGAACTAGTTTCTCATGAAGATATTACAATTCATAATGAATTTGTACACATGGTTGCCAATTTGAATTACATTGCAGATCCATGTCGAAATATACCAAACAACTGCTCATGGCCATGAATAGGAAGTTAAAAGTAGACACATGCCATAGGATGTCATAGTCACGAACAAGGCCCAGTGAAAACCAGTCTCAAAATCAATTTGAAGATATATGTATACAATGGAATAAAATATGATCTCCCATGATCACTGAAGTCATATAGGTATTGGTCCAATGAATGATAGAAACAACTCAAGAAAGTTTCTACTATAAATTGATGTCTTCATTTCTTCTACACGATCCTCCAAAGGTTCAATTCTACATCATGTGAATAGAAGAGTTGAGGTTGAACACAATGAGACTTCATTTTATTACCGGTCATTAAGGTATACCGTTAACAAACATGAGGCATCCTATTGATAACAAAATTAGGTATCAAGGCATTGCGTACATTATTACAAGTGTGAATAAAGGTGTTGAGGTCAAACACTTGTAGAATCCATTGATCAAGAGACATTGATGTATTCCCAATTGTCGATGGCAGGAAAACCTTCCACTGATGAATAAAATCCTCTAGTTACTCATAGGACTCTAGGCCTCATTTCCAGAATAGATGCATAGAAATTGATGGAAGGAGACCCACTGAGAGGAGAGAATTAAGGCATCTCTCATCACTCAACACAAGTTACAAAGCAATAGCTTCATCATTTGGAGGAACTTATATGAAGAGGATGTTCACTAACCAACGACCCTATCCGTATTTTGCATGCACCAGATGCAAGTAGTGCATGAAAAAAACCCTTTGAATAATAGCTAATAAGGAAGAATGTCTACAAAGGAGAGGAAACTACCAATAAGACTAATGGTATCCAATAAACTGCATGAATCCTAGTGTGTGAATATATTTCTTATCGTCCAACACAAAGGAATCCCCTCAGTCAATGACCAATGAGGAAATGTTGAATATTGGGTTCAAGGTTACCTACATATAATGAAAGTAGGACCAGGGTGCATGGTAGGACTATAAATTCATGTAACTCTAAGACACACTGAGGGTATGTCCAGCACACAAAGTCAAGAGTTATGAGGAATGGTCTACACATGCTTATAGACTTCCTTTGAAAAAGAGAATGAGACATATGGAGGACTTTGGAAGCATAAACTCGATGATGAAACTTTTTTATGAAGGAGGAATCAATCAAACTCTCCATAGGGACAGGAAGAGTAACCAGTTGTAGGAGTAAACTCTAAGTAATGAGCTCAACTTCCTAAGGTCATGATAAAACTAAACTTTGGATGGCAAGTGGACTCAAAAGTTTGTTACTCTTTTCAAGGGTGACACAACGATTGTCGATATAAGATAATATTCCTTTCATGCCCGTATTTTTTGTTTTTCATAGACAATTGAATGTTATGATACAATAGAGGAAACAAGTGTCATGAGTAAGAAACTAGCTCAAACAGTGGAACATATCTATTCTCAATGCAAGGAACTGCATGCGGAGAATGGACACTCAGGGGAATAATTCTTCTAAGGGTACAGTGATGCATCCCCCCTACTCTCTTGGGTTCTGCGACTCCCGGTCTCTGGATATTTCCTTTTCCTAAGTCAGATTGACTCTTTGGGTTCCTCTTTGAACCCAATTAAGCTAAACATAGGTCCTTTTTTCCTCTTTAGGCTCAAGTCCTATGATACCTGCACCCTGTGTCTACGTGCTTTGGGCTCTCTTCGTTTCATAAGATCTAGCCCCTTTTCACTTACCCATTCCTTGCATGGGTCGTCAGGCTACATTCTCATGTGACCAAGCAATTTCCTGTCAAATCGCATGCACCTTCAATTCCTCGAAATGTTTCAGGACCGTCAATCTCCCAATCTTGACAGTACCTCTAGATTGACGGTTTAGATCTATCCTATCCAAATCCTACGGACCAGATCTGATTCCTCTGAATCAACGGGTGATATATATTCGTGATTCCCAACTTTGGGGTTTTGAAGTCTCAAAACCTCACTGCCTTTGTACTCCAATTCTCTGGAGTTAACGATCTGCGACTATCTATCTCTCTGAATCTATGACCATGATCCCCCCTACGAATCCGACCTTAGGGAATCTCAAATATCAATTCCTTGCCACTGCTAACTGGTTGTCTTCTGAATGGAATATTTGTTGACACGTATCCTCCCCAATCAATGACGATGCTCCCATTTCGGAACTTTGGCCTCCTCAATGAGATCAATGGTTCTATGATTCCATCCTCGATCAATGAATGAGATCTTCTTCAGGTCTTCGGACCTTTTCCATCCTTTGTTTTCTTCTGGAGTTCTAGATTTGGCATCGTGTTTCCTCCTTCAGATAGACAACTCTCGTCGTTTCGTATTTATGGTCTTCATAAATCTCAAATCTCAACCTCTTGCCTTCCTTTTTCTTTTATCTAAAGCTACTAATTCTCTTACGCATGTCTCCTCCTAGATCAATGGCTTTGATCTCTTTGCATCTTCGGAGTGCAACGATCTCAGTTCTCAACTGAAACTCCCCAACAAATTTACCAGGATCTCATGATCTATTGATAGGTTTCCACCTATAGATCGATGGTTCTCGTCCCTTCGACTCTTCGAGCTTTGGGTGTTTCAACACTTCGACCTTCTCCTTCCTCTGGATATTTTGAACTATTGACACATGTCCTCCTGGATCCAACAGTCTAGATTCGCTCCATCCATTCGGCTCTCCGCACTTCATGAATCTCAAGTTTCGAACTTGCCCCCTCTCAGACTCATGATATCTAACGGCTCATATTTGCTTGGGTGATCCGATGCTTGGATTTTTCCTTGAACAATCTAACAGCTCATATCTGTTCCTAATGGTTGGGCAACTAATAATTTATTTCAAATCTCTAGCTCTTCAAGCTCCAAAAATCTCAATTCTCAACCCTTGGTGAATTCACTCTCCTGAGTGTGCGAAGCGTTAAGGCTCGTGAACCTTACTCTGATCAGATGGCTATTGGTCCATTGCACTGTGATCCTATGACCACTGTCTCTCTTCCTCCTGTGATTTTTCTTTCTCTGTGACTTAGAATATTTTCTAAGTGTCCAAAGGTTTTGAACCTTTGCTCTTCCTACGAGTCCAACTTTTTGATCTCGTTAACACTTCTGAAAAGTGTTATCACTTCTGATCTTTGACCTTAAACATATATCGATTTCCCATGCACACGTTGCATTGTTGGGATTTCTCTTTGAACTTATCTGAGTCACTCTGAGACTTAGTCGACGCACTCCTTACGTTCGGTATGCACACCTTTCATACGAGTGTCAGAAGAGAAACAATTGAAACTCATCTAGATTCGTCACAACTTCATACTAACACTTCTCGAACAATCACACATGAACGAAAATGGAATAAATCACACACACAAAATATAACATTCATTCATCCATACATCAAATGAACACAGTCCAAGGATTTGGGACAATTCTGTTTGTTCTATTCCTTCATGAAAACAAATTACATAATGTTTCTTCTACTCTACTTTGTTCTATTGATCTCTCTGATCTCTATATCATTCTTTCTACTATGTCTGCTCTATTACAATGCAACAATGAGAAAAACTATCTAAGGACTGGCTCCATGAGCTCTCTCATCTTGTATGCAACCTATCCTATCAAACTCTTAGCGGTTACCTACTTTGTCCTATTACAATAACTAACATTTATTGTCAGATAAGAGTCAACACTCAATATATGAAATCCATTACAGTCCTTTACGACTTTAAAAACAAGTTACATTTTTAAAATGTTGTTTACAAAATATCTCAACATTTCGATTTAATTCTGAGTTAATTTATGATTTGAAATTATGTCATTTATTGAGATGTTGTTCCTTTGCCTACATGCTAGCATTTCGACTTTGAAGGCAATGCTCCTGCATCATACAAGGTGTCAAGCTACAAAAAATATAAATAAGTCTCTTCTTAGCTAGTGATGCAAATTGTTGAGGTAATAGGATTATAATGAGAAAGAGGGAACCCGAAATAGGCTCAATAATGCAAGCAAGAGGATGAAGTGAAATTATATCTTAACTCCAAAGAATGTCCTTTTTCGTAAATTTAGTCCCCTAGGCCCAAAAAAGTATAAAACAATACCCAGGAGAACTCTTCTAGCCACTAGTGACTAGAGTATTCCTTTTTTGAAATTAATCTACTTTTTCTGAAAAAAGGGTTAAACTTACACCAAATAGACATCCTTTCAAATCCATTTAACGAGTGTGGAAGAGACAAGTTCACTCGGCAATATTTTCTCTTTTGAGAGAGTAAAAAAAGAGCTTAAATAAGACTCGGTGGGAGTCCCATAGGTATAGGTCAGAATTTTTATGAGTAAGAATATGAGGTTCGAAAGCAAAGTAATATTAGAACTATAAGGGACTCTCGGTCCTATGGAATAATATCTGCATGGGCACTAGATGGAACAAAGATTCTAACTAGGGAACCCATGTTTGGTAATCCTCTAACATTCAATAATGACACTTCTAGTAGGAGTAAGAAGGTTTGGTGTTGCTAATAAATGGGTTTATACCTAAGGCATATAGACCACAGTCATAGAATATTGCAAAAATAAAAAATGGAGTGACGACCTATCCTATATGTTGGCTAAAGAAAATACCTGTCAAAGTCACGAATGGGTAGAATGATGCTAGAAACTGCAAAAATCCATGGACAAAACCACCAAAACCAACTCCTTCCACTGCACTATTATTCCACTCGGTCAAAAAATTAGCAAAAACTATGTATATTGGATAAATATTTTCTACAAATAGTAAAAAAAACCAATTTTACCATACCGTTTGAGTTTTTTACCCACATAGTGCATTTTGGACCAATTTTCCCATGATATTCAAGTGTCGATTGTGGGGGCTATGAGAGAAATAATTGACAACTGTCTAGACCAAGTAAGTTCTCTTTCCCTCCTCTTCATTTCTAGTGGTTTCAAATTTCAAATTAGTCCTCATTTTTTGAGTTTTAGAGGGAGAAACTTATGAATTAGGGTGTACACGATCTGTAGTTCATCGATCTGCGTATATGGAAAGATGTATGTAGGAAAGGCAAATCCTTCCCATGTATATGTGGCCCTACACGTGAGTGTTAACATTACAACCCACATAAAAGTCCGAAAACTATTTTTTTAAAGAGTTTGACTCAAAAAATGATTTTCCTTTTGCAGGATGGT
The DNA here is from genome assembly GCA_000966675.3 of Picea glauca. Taxonomy (NCBI): domain Eukaryota; kingdom Viridiplantae; phylum Streptophyta; class Pinopsida; order Pinales; family Pinaceae; genus Picea; species Picea glauca. The sequence goes on from JZKD02S1318094.1 coordinate 416,202, forward strand.
ACTTGAATGGAGAGAGAGAATGCATGGGGAAGTAGATGCAGCAGTGAAAAGAGATGTAGGGGCCCAAATTTCTCTAAAAATATATGGGATTTACAAGTTTTGGGCTCTCAAAGGAATGAGGGCTCAAGTGAGGTTTCTTCAGATGCTAGTAAACGTTTGGGATCCAGATATAGAGGCCTTCAATATCGATGGGAAAACATTAAGGATTGAATTAGAGGACATATATTTCATCATAGGATTGACTCATCAGGGTGAGGTGGTGAGTCTCAAATATAGGGGGGTTGTGGGTGGTATGAACATATAGGATTACATTTCCACCCACTTTGTTGCAGGCACAGAAAAACTAGGGAGCCAACTCCCCATCAGGGCAATCATGAACTTGAGTTTGAAGATCATCGTCCTTGTACTTACACAGATTGAGGGATCGGCCTCATTGCACTAGGCATTGAGGCCACTAATGGTTTATGAAGTGGAGTTTTTATGACCCACGGTTTATGATTGGTGCACCCCACTACTGGCTAACATGAAGAGCCAGTTGACGTATCACAAACAAGGAAGAAAGAGAAAAGTTGGGTTTCCATCCATCTTGTGTAGTTTTTTCTTTGAGAGGGTTCTAGTTTTGATCCCTAGAGTGGAGATCATTCCATGCAGACCACATGATCCAACCATGTCCTGGTGGACCAAGATGATCAGACAGTTAGGAGGTGGTTGGGTGACAACCCCCTACAACGATGAGTTCTTCATATGGTGGTGTCGACAGGTGATATCCATAGAGGACTACCCTTATGATGGGATTGACTACATAGGAAATCCATATTCCTATGCCACCACACATTTCCTATGGTGGGTGATATAGGTATGAAAAGTTTTTATATATTTCATTTTTTTGTGTTTTTAAAAAAGATAAAAAATGAAAATATTTTTGGATGGTATCAAGTATTAACAATTACTTTGTTACGAAGATGTGGTTTTGCAATGACCAGATGGATTCCCATGACATCGGCAGAGAAACCAGTGAGATGAGGTAGTGGGAGGAGATGCAAAGAGAGTTCTACAAAATGTGTAGGGTAACCTGTCTCATTTGTAACACAATATTCCTATGGTTCAGGTGGAGGATCTGTCAGAGGCTATGTAGAGATAGGTGGTGGGTGTGTCCCATGTGTGGGAGTGACTCTTCCAGTGTCTCACAAATGCCATAGTATGCTATCATGATACACATCTGGTGCCACTAACGTAGATGCCATGGTCATTATATCTATCGACCATATATGTATTTTTAGGGTGTGAGGCCCATTTTGTACTATGGCACCATGTTTTTTGAAGAGATGAAATATAAAAACATTGGTCCTCGGATTTACTTATATATTTTACAATGTGTACATTGGTGAACGTACTTTCTTTACTTTAGTTATGTGACAAATGCCGATATAAAAAATAATTATCATATGCATCAGATACATAATTAGAACTTCTAGGTATGTGATTATAAGTAATAAAATCAAAGTGTCATTCCAAAAGTTGTACCCGTAGGAATCATTGGAGTAGAGTAGGGTTTCACACATGATAACTGTCATTTAACTGACATACTACTAACTAGGAGTCCAGACGAACTTCTAAATACTGAAAACCATGTGAAATGGCGTTTCGTAAAAGCTACGACACTATACTCATCCACTTTATTCATTGATGGCCCTATACAAATGCCACCTGAAGACACCAGTTGACCCTCACAAGAATAAATGACCCAAGCGGTGGAAGCCAAGTTCCATTTATGACAACTGGCACCATCTGTGAATCCTAAGTAAGCTGAATACTCCATTGACATATGCAACCAAGGGAAAACCTGATAAGAAAGTCGATGAAACAAATAAAAAATATATATACACTAAGATACACTATTATATAAAGATTCATGCCTAATCTTGAGGGCTAAAGCATAATATCTTTTTTGGTAGAGCCCATTTCTAGGCTCAGTCAACATATTCCCTTCATAATCCACTAATTCATAGGCTCCTTTTTCTAAAACATGTTACACGATATAAGGACCATGCCACATGGGGTTGAATTTTCCTACCCCCAACAGTTCTTTGGCCTAGTCATACAAGAGGACCAATTCACCCTCAGCATACCCTCAAGGACATAAAGACCTATCCTACCGAACCATGACACGTCGTTTATTCACTTCGATGGTCATAAAGGCATCTTGACATTGATCATTTAGGCACTCAAGGTGTATGAGGCGTTCTTCGAGATCAGAAGTTTCAAGTAGGATCTTAATGTATAGCCTAAGGGAAGGGATTTTGCATTCAATCAGAAGGATTGACTCCACACCATGTACTAATTGAAAAGGAGAAAAACCGGTGGAAGTCTTAACCGAGGTTCAATATTCCCAAAGCATATGGTAAAGCATTAAATCCCAGTCAGATTTACTCTGACTGGCAGTTTTTTTCAAAATGGTATTGAGAAATTTATTCACCACCTCTACTTGTCCATTTTCCTAGGCATAATAACGGGAAGAATGATTATGCTTAAACCCTAGCTTTGATGTTAATTAATCCATCATTTCATTGTGAAAGTGACTTCCATGATCAATGAAAATATCCTTTGGGATTCTGAATTGGGATATAATTTGGTTGAACACAAAAAATGTTGTAGTCTTACCATGGGATTAAATTAATGGTAGGCATGACCTCTACCCATTTAGTAAAGTAATCCATGACCATGATCATATGTTGATGCCCTCTAGCCGAAGTTGGGTTAGAGTCTACAAAATACACCCTCCACTTGGTGAACGGACCGACGATGATGACTGGGTAAAGAGGGGCTATATGTGGGAATATTTTCTGAGCGAACACCTGGAAAGGGTGACACTTATTGAACGCTTCAACACAATCTTTAAAAATTGATGGCCAAAAATAACTATCTTGCAATATATTTTGGTTTTTCACAAGCCCAAATAGATGATCACCGAAATCCCCACTATGATAGTCATTAATAATGGACTCAACTTCCTTGTGAATCAATGAATGACACAAGATATTATCTACTCCTCGATGATACAACGTTTCACTGATGATAAGGTAGTTCTTATATTGATGTCATATATGTCATTGATCGTCTCTCGATAGATGCTAGGGTAGATTCAAGGTTTGAAGATAGATCAAAATGTGTCCATACCAGGGGTCCGAATATGAGATAAGGAAAATATTTTCGTCTACGAATGAATCTTCATGAATGATGTCATCATCCATTCAAGGGAAGTTTGATATCAACTTGGAAAAAACTAGCAATTTCTTAGATTTCGTCGAAGAAAAATTGAGGTCGAACTCTTGCAAAATGAAAATCCGCTTATTGTATTCTTCCCTTATGATACACCTGGTAAGGACATATTGAAATGGATTGACATAAAAAACTACGGTATTTTTTCAAATAAATATGTAATGTCATAATCTTTAAACTGCGTGTACAGAAGCCAAGGATAGCTTCTCAACGTGAGAGTACTTAAGTTTAGGACCAAATTAGTTTTGAATAAGATAGTAGACAACGTGCTCATGAAGCTCATCGTATTCCTAAACCAGGACCATACCAATCGTCCCTTTGGATATAGTGATATAAATAAAATAATCTCTACTATAGTATAGATGCTTCAGTAGAGGCGTCGATACAAAGTCTTTCTTAAGAGCATCAAAGGATTCATGGGCTTGCTCATCCCACATAAGCGGAGTGTAATTCTTCAAGAGATGCATGAAACCCTTATATATATTGGCATAGTTCACTATAAATTAACACAATAATTTATCCTTCCCATGTAAACCCTGAAGTTGACGCATGTTGCGCGGGGGAGGAAATCAAAGTATTACCTCAACCTTCATATGATCCACCATGATCCCATACTCAAAGACTAAGAATCCTAAAATATGGCTAGAACTAATGCAAAAGATGCACTTGTGACTGTTTAAACATATGTGATAATAATTACATCTCTAAAATACAAGTCAAAGGTGTGAGGGAAAATCTACTCTCTTGCGAGAGTGAGAAGAGAGATCATCAAGATAGTCTTCAACAATATGTTTGAGATCGTGAAAATCAAAGCTCATAGCGTTCTAGAAGGTTTCTCTGACATTTTTAAGTCCGAAATCCATTTTTATGATATGAAAACGTACCCCAAGGACAAATAAATTCCGTCTTATGTTGATCCTTGGGTTTGATATGAATTTGATTATACCCTAAAAACCTTTCCTTAAAAGAGAAAACTTCACTTCTCGCACACTCATCAATAATTTGATCAATGAAAGGAGTCGGGAAGTTGTCTTTAGGAAAATACTTATTGAAGTCTCAAAAATACATACACACGTGGATGGTTCTTTCTTTCTTATTCATTGGAATGGGGCTGGATACCCATTCGGTCAAAGGAACTAGGTAGATGAAACCAACATTAAGTAGTTTATCTACCTCTTCCTCAATAGAAGGGGCCTTCCTAGGATTAACAACTCTAAGGAATTGTCGAATAAGTGTAGCATCTATATAAGTCTTGATATCATGTTCAACAATGCTCGGGTTGATCCCTAGCATCTCTTCATATGAACAAGAAAATACGTCATGAAACTCTTTGAAGAGATCGATGTATATTTGAATTTCCTTGGGCGAACAATCCACACCGATATATACATTTTCAATTTTTCTAGGAATTTGAGATATTTCGATCATGATGGTAGGAGAAATACTTGCCATGTTCCCTTTTTCATAAAAACCATGCATATCTAGTGGAACCATAGAGTGAATGACTATCTCACTCAAGGTAGATCTGAAGTCATCCTGCTCAATTCTAACAAGTTTTGGGAGGAAGTAAGAGCGATGATGCATATCATCCCATGGACTATTAGGACCATTCATGGCCTCTAAGATGGCTTCATCCGAAGGTAAAGTATCATCAAGGAAATAATCTTAACAAGATGATGAGGTGGCCCATATGGATTGTATAATGGGACCCTCCTCGTTCGTTTGTGAGGAGACAAGATCCGGGTCAACAGTGGAATCAAGCAAAACTTGATATGCAACTTGTGTTGCTAACAGTGGAATTTCCATTCCAATATGTGATTGACCTTTACAGGACATGTTCAGGGAAGGTAGGGTCCAAGGATCATTGGAATACAATGTGCAAAAAGAAACAAACCTCATCGAAGAAAAATACCTAATGGACATGGCATAAATATGATGAATTGGTGCCACAAAATCAAAGGTAGCCATAAGGGAAGAATACATTCTGACACCAATATCCTCAGTTTTTGACTGACACTTGTCTATCATCGGGGTCGAATTTCCAACTGATGCATTAAGAATAGCACGCACAAAGGATAATTGATCAATCGTCACTATTTTCCATTCATGAGGAAAACATAAAGTGTGGAAAATAGACGATACGAATTTGATCATGGCATAAGTCCAATTATTCCCTAGTAATAGATTATAGTCAAGGGGATCATCAACCACCTTGACATCCACCTCCATTGTCTTCCCACCTAATAGGACCAGAATGGTGGGAAGAATTCCATGGGGTCAGAAAGAACAACCATCAAATGCGGTCAACATAGTGGTTGTTGTATCATTTTTGTCACTTGAATGAGAAAAAGAGTGACACGTGCAAGTCTAGTTGGGTCAGCTAAACACGACAGATGTTATTGTATGATTCAAATAAATCAATCACTTGAAATAAACAAAAAACTAAGCTAATAACAGCTAAAGAAACAAAACTAAAGTGCATAAGGAAAGTAGAACAAAAATCAACCAAACAATTGACCAATATTCATGCCACCAATGGATGGATTGTATTAGTGGGAAAAAACCAAAGAGAAAGGGATACTTATGGATCCTCTCTTCCTCCAAGGGAGGGCTCTTGAATCCCCTATGTGAGAGCTCTTCTTATAAATAGCAAACTAAAATGAAATGGTGAAGAAATCCAATGCTCATTCCCTCAAGAGGTGAGGTGAATAACTGAATGAAATGATGCTAGTATGCTCCAAGAAGGAAAAAGGTTCCTTATAGGATAATAGAGGCAACATAACAATACAAAAAGATTCTTGAAAATATAGTTCACCCATGGCCTCTTTTTATAGAAAATCTTTGAGGCATTATCCAATCGGTCTTTAGTGTGAACAAGGGAGCCTTTAGAGCACCCTTAGGTCTTTGACCAGCCCCCCACTCAGATTCAATTTGGATTTGAGGGTCAAATCGACTTGGGTGTTGAACCAGAAGTGGGTGGGAGGTTGAATAGAATCATAAATGTGTCGTTCTTAGGTATGTGTGGCTTTTTCTGTACACAGTCCTGCATCGAGCGCATATGTGTTTTTCCAGTGTTTTCAATTGATGCACGTGTACGCGCTTCCTTTGTATTCTGAGTGCATGTTGATTTTATAACGAGTTGTATAGTTTGTTCCCTTTGGAAATGAAGTTTTTTGGCCATGAATGAGTTGATAGGTGTTTGGAGATGCTGGATTCCTATAACCATTTGTGGATGAAATTTCAGTGATAACAGATTCCCCCTGATGTGTGAGGTTAGGAGCATACGTATAGCCAAAATACATCAATGTTTCTTCTACTGAGAGTAGAATTGTAAGAAAGAGTGTTGAGAGGAATTTCAAGAGAGACCCATTGGAGGGAGAGAGGAACCTGTGGGACCCAAACCTTTCTTGAGGTGTGGAAAAATAAAAAATTGTATACAAATGAGGCATGCATGCCCCATGCTCGTGTTATGTAACTCAAATGTGTAAGAAAGTAATTGAAGTTGTATGTTGATGTAGATAATTGCAGTGCCCTCCGGGGCAGTTTGATAATGGCAGATGACAATTATGATGGTGAACATACTCTGAAAAGAGGTGATGACACTTGTAAGAAGTGTTGATGATTCATAGGCATTGATAGCCCAACACTTTTCATAGGTCTTCAACTAGTATAAAACAACTGCAATAGTCACAAAGTAAGACCCATCATAACATGAGATGGTGTTGAAGTCAAATGCTATGGGGGTCAATGATAGCAGAGAGAAATAATGGTTCTCCCTATGCCATTTGCGACTCCTCACTGTATAGGTAATGAGAGTCAAGATATTGTCGCCTTTCTGGAAATTGTGCTGATGTCGACAAAAAAGGAGACGTGACTCAAAGAAGCAAAGGGCTTCGTGAAATCCACTAGATGAGATCAGGAATTGATGAGATACATGGGCAAAGTCAAGATGCGGTGAGTCTCAATACTTTCCTTGGTTGGGGATATATGTGAAATATGAGTGGCAAAAACCGTGAAACTAGATCTAGTGTCAGAGGGATGACTAGAAGTGGGTTTAAATTGTGTCAGAGGTATGACAAAGTAGACAAAATCATATATCAAAGTTACATGGATGGTGGCATACTCGGGTTTTATGGATGATTTCACCAGGATTATAATGTAAAGTAATGCCCCAACCAAGGGAGACATGGGTTGCTTTGATGGAAAAGGAAGGTCGCTAAAGGCGACAACAAAAAGCTATGTAAATGTTGGAAGGAAAGGCTTTGTAAAATGACCAAATAAATAAAGAATAAGTTGGGATAACCATAGAGATACAAAAATGGGTGCCCCAATGCAAGATGGATTGGCTTGTGAAGGTGCAAGTTGTATGGAGAATTGGCGGAGGGTGGGGGCCCCATGGGTGGGTTTCTGTATGAGGTAGATGAATGGAGGGAAATTTTGTAGATGGGAACACTGATTGTGGATGAAAGTGGAAGGTTAATGTTACTGGGGTGGTGCATTCAAATTAGAACCATGAGGAGATATCCTGGGAGTCCATTGGGAAAGATATCAAAAATGAGGAGAAGGAGTATGTGTTTGATTCTAGAACATGCGTAAGACTAACAAGAATCCCATTCCTAGGGGGTGAAAGAAGCATGAATGTCAAAGTGCCAAAGGAGACTATGAATGGGACAACTCATGTAGGAGAGAGTGTTATAGGTTGACATTACTAAAATGCAACGGAGGTGATATTACTATAGAGCAGGATGTGAGGATCCTACAGGAAAATGTTGGATGCTGTGACTGGGAGACGCAATTGATATTAAGAGGGAATGATTACATGCTAATGTTGATCATATACCTGAAGGGGTTGCATTGATGTAGGATGACCATGTGCCTGCACACATGAAAATTGAATGCCCAATGTGAACAATATCTGAAGAGAAAGAACATATAAGAGTTATTCGATAATTTTGAACATGAGCATGCATACCTAGGTGTGATGTGATAAAAATGCTCCCTGGAGGTCGAGGATGGATGGTGACCTGGGGAATGTGACTGTGTAGATGGAGATATCCTGATCCTGTGCGTGAAGATGGATCGAAAAACGAACACTCGGAGCTCCTGTAATTGAGCATGGAAGATTGGCAAAAAGGGACTATATATAGTTGTAGGGCCCACATTGCCACCTCATTTGTACATGTTGCCATAGTGAGTTTATGAGAGGTTTCGAGAAAAGATTTGGAGATTCTGGGAGTTTGATCCAGCCGATCCAGGATTAGAAAGATCCAAGTTAGTGGTCTCATCCTCCTGCATAGTAATTAGGATTGGTTTTCTGGGTAGGATCATACAAATGGCCATACTGGGAGATTTTGTGAGGGTGGGCCCCCAAGTGTGTGGGCGATCAGAGGATTCTCGCACCTGGGTGCATGTATGTAATAAAGATATTCATGCATGGGGGTGCTTGAATGTGGACAACAGGCACGCATTGGATGTGTGCTTATTCAAAGTACAGTTGCGCACTCATGCACAACTATTTCTCTGACAAATGCACACTTGTTCACATCTATGGAGTGAACCAGTGTGCATGAATGCGTGCATCTGTGTGTGATAGGTGCACATGGATGCACATATATTTCTTCGACATTTGCGCATTTATACGCAACTGTGTGAAGAACAGGCGTGCATATGTGCATGCCTGTGGGGGTGACAACCGTGCACATGAGGCAAAGCTGGGGGGGGGTAAAAACTTGTCCTTTTTTAGATTTGTCCTTTTTATGGATTGTGGTGTCTAATTAAGTATTGTCTATGTGGATGCAAGTGATCAGTTCAGGATGCCTGTCCACTGGAGGGAGGGACTAGGTGTTCCTTAGGGAGGCAGTGAGGGATGATGAGTCGGGTGTGTTGGGACCTTTGGCGGCCTGTGGGTTGCTAAAGTTCTTCGACTGCTCACTGTTGTGGGCATAGGAGTACCTATTGTAGTTTGTGATATCTATGTGGAGCATGGATCTATAGTGCTTCATTATGCGGGGGGGGAACTTACTTTCTCTGTGATAGAGGATGTGTATTTCTTGACTAGGCTGCCTTTTCGGGGAAGCGCCCTACTTGTTGATCCCTTGTTTCTCAAGGATGCAAACTTGGCTGACCTGACACAAACATATTTTTTTGGGGAGGAATTTATGTCAAGCTAGGTGGTGCGGATTGGGTTGATGGACACCCTTATGCATCGTTGCATTGCAATGATGGTAGTGAGGATCTACGGATCCTTATCTACTCAGCAGATCAGTGGTGGTCAGTTGAGGATTATGCAGAGAGCATTGGGTGGGGAGCATTTTTCCTGGGGATTGATGCTACACACCAAGATGATGGGGCAGCTCAACTAGTGTCGAGTTGCTGACTCAGGGGATTTTTCCTTTGGGTCAATCTTGGTGGCCTGGTTCTTAGAGAGGGTGCCTATGTTGTGCCCTAGAGTGTTTTTGGATGCTCCTGGGGCATGAGAGCCATGATTGATGTGGTGGGCATCGATCTTGGTACGACATGGGGGTGGGGAGGGTGGCCATTATTTTATGGCCGAGCTAGAACATGTGTGGAATCATATGCCACAGATCATCCTATGGTACCCGTATCGTAGGATGGACTACTGTTGGGATCCATACATGGTATTACCTCCTGGAGAGGTTTGGGACCATAGAGGTATGTTGATGTATTTTATGTTTTCTATTTTTGATAGTATAAAATATATGTTATGTATGGATGGATGTTGATGCTATCATTTTTTTGTTGTGTGTGCAGATGTGGGGCTGTGCGGATGGGAGGAAGAGTTGGTCAGAGCATCATCTCGTCAGGGCCTCATGAGACCACTGCGGGGAGAACTACAGGAAAGAGAGAGACATCGGAGGGATGAGATTGGTGTGAGGCCAGTTGATGATGAGAGAGTTGGAAGGAGATGGAGATATGATGACCCCGGTGCAGGGCCTTCACATGCTCCTCTTGCAAAGGCTGGCAGAATGTTAGAGGAATTTTGTTGCCGATTGGAGGCAGTGCTACAGGGAGTACCTCAGGGCTTGTGGACTCGGATTCAGGACGAGGAAGTCTTGCAGCAGTGCATGGGCCTTCCAGTGAAGCTATGGACCTTGATATATAGGGAAGTTGTAGCAGGGGAAGTTATGACTAGGTGACTGCCCCTAGGACCTGGACGTCCCCCAGTTGGGGAGATCCTCCTCTCGAGAGAGGACCTAGTGGTGGTGCTCTAGAGGCACCATGAGTGCGATTTGATATATATTTTTTGTATTTATATAGGCCTGCAGGCCCATTTTGTATAAGGTGGGGTGACACCTATTGTGGGCCTATAGGGTTTAGGGATTTCTCCTGCCTACGGATGATGTACATGTTGTACTATTTTTTGTAAAAATTTGATGGCACACTGATTGATATATATATATATATATGGATATACATTTTTTGGACCTTTCTGGTGTTCACATGGGATGATGTTTTTTGGTGCTTTTTTATGATGTCTAATCTATATGTTGTGATAGACTTTTCATGATTTATGTATGTGTAATGGTGTCTTGATTTGATAAATGTCAATATAACACTAGGTTAGCCATAGTATCTACGATTTGATTGAATTTTCATGGAATATGTGTAAATGTAATTGAATCAAAATTTCGAGATAATATTCTAACTTGCAGGTATTTGCAAAAGAGGCGGGGATCGTGGAAACGGTACACGTTGTTGAGTTGCAGGACGACAAGCTGGGAATATAATAAGATGCTAAGGTGTCGAATATGGAAATGGATGGCTTGGACAAGGAGACCAAGGAGGGATGTGTATTTGGCTTGATTATTGGTTGTTGAACCCAAACATATGCCACTGGAGTGGAGGAGTTCATGTGAGGGGGTATAAAGAGCCCAAGAGGCCAAAGTGAGATTTTGTGTCCATCGGCTAGCTCCGTCTATATAACCGATGTGATAGGATGATGGTGAAAACATCTGTCAATAACATGAATGGTAGATCATACATAAGTCATGAACTGAGTAAAAGAAGACTAAAAACTCTACAAATGTGTACAAAAAATAAAAATCCTAGTGTAGAATGACTACTTTCAGGCATAATTTTTTTTTAGGTACAACTCGTTGATGGGTTCTTTGAGAGGATAGCCTTCAGGGGAGGCTAGGATGTAGGCACCTTTAGTGAGGCAGTGTTGGATGATGTAGGGTCCATTCCATACTGACTTGAATTTTCCATGGCTGAGGGTATCATGAGCGATGTCATAGGCAAGGACAAGGTCTCCTTTGTTCAATTAATGAAGGTTGACATGGCAGTCAAAGGTGGCCTTCGACCATTTTTTGGTTTCCTCATTGTTTTGTAAGGAAGACTGATGGTCTTCATCCAGTGATTCTAAGTTCAACAAGTGTTGCTCCATTGGAGCAGTGTTAGGTAAAAGATTGATGGCAGTGCATAAAGTGGGAATTTCGCACTCGATGGGGAGAGTGGCTTGAACCCCATGGACGAGATGGAATGGTGTAAAACTAGTGGAAGTTTTTAATGTCATGTGATAATCCCATAGCATTGAAAACAAAATATGATGCCAATTGGTCTTATGTTTATTGAAAGTACGTTGCAACATGGTTTTGAGGACCTTGTTGACCGCCTCTACCTATCCATTGGACTGAGGGTAGTAGGGTGAGGCGAACTTGTGAGAGAAGCCTAAATTTGAGGAAATTTCAACGAAGAGATCATTCTCAAAGTGTTTTCCATGATTGAAGACTAGTTGTAGTGGTACTCCGAAGTGGGAAATGGCGTGATTAAAGAAAAAATGCATTGCGATGTCAGCGGTGTTGTTGAATTTAGGCATGGATTTGGCCCACTTGGTGAAGTAATAGACTACCACGACAATGTACTTGTGTCCATTGCTGGATGGAGGGTTTCAATTCATGAGGTCAATGCCCCATTTGCAAAAGGGTTCGGCCATGATGACTTGGTGTAGAAGAGCGGGTAGTGCTCATGATTTGTTGGCATAAAGTTTGCATTTGTCACACCGTTTCACAGCGTGGATGCAGTCGTGAAACAATGTGGGCCAGAAGTAGCCCGCTCGAATGATTTTTTGGGCGGTGGAAATTCCCGAGAGGTGACCACTGCAAATGCCACTGTGGAAATCATTCAGAACTCTGTCGGCTTCGTCGATGGTAAAACATTGATGGTGTATGGTTTTGACCCATCGTTAATATAAGATGTCATTGATAAGGAGATATCAAGGGGCCTGATGGAAAATATGTCGATGATCATCTTAGGAGAGATGGGTTCCAAACTTCTCTGTGTGAAGGTAGATGAGGAGGTCGTCATACCAAGGGTCATTTGAAGGGATGTACAAGAGGTTTTCATCAGGGAAGTTCATATTGATGGGTGAACTAGTGGTATATGAGGGAAATGTCGTAATGAGTTCAGTGAGGATGAGCGCTTTCTTTCTCTTGGGAGTTGAAAACTCTAGGTCATACTCCTGAAGGATAATGATCCATCGGGAAAAAAATTCATTGATTTGTGGACAACTAAGAAAGTACTGCATGGGGTTTGAATCTTCCACGACTTTGGTAGTGCGAAGAAATATATAATGGCGTAGTTTATGGATTGCAAGGACAACTGCAAGGGTGAGTTTCTCTTTGTGATTGTACTTTTGGGGTTTCCCTGAAATGTTTTTACTGATGTAGTAAATTACATGCTCGTGGACATCATCCCCTAGTTGGACAAGGACTCCTGCTATTGAGACAACAAAGGTTGATAAGTAGAGAGTGTAGTCGCGATCATAGTTGGGTGGACTAATCAAAGGGGCATTGGAGAGTGTCGATTTTAGATCATCAAAAGCGGTTTGGGAATGTTCATCCCATCGAAATGGGCTATTGTGATGCAACAAGAAAAGGAAACCATGTGCACGAGTGGCATAGTCGGGGACAAAGTGTCGCAAAAAGTTGGCTTTGCCTTGTAGGCTATGTAGTTGACATAAATTTTGGGGTGGTGGAATTTTGGTGATGGCTTGGACCTTGAGGGGGTCCAACATGATGTCTTGTTGGGAGATGATGAGCCCAAGGAGGCGTCCAACGGTGATGCAAAATACACACTTGAGGGGGTTCAAGTGGATATTGTATTGACGACATTGTTGAAATACAGCTCGTAAGTCATCTAGATGTTGCGTTCATTTCTTGGATCGAGGATTAGGTCGTCCAAATAAGCAAGGATGATGTGAGAAAGATCATGGAAAACATAGTTCATGGCTCGTTGGAATGTTGCATCGGAGTTCTTGAGTCCAAAAGGCATGACACTATATGCAAAAGTACCCCATGGGGTGGCGAATGTAGTTTTATACTGATCTTTTGGGTGGATCTGTATTTGATTTTATCCATAGAATCCATCCATGAAGGGCAAGGCCTCATGGCTGGTGTATTCATTGATAATTTGGTCAATGAAAGGTGTAGGAAAGTTGTTATTGGGAAAAGAATTATTGAGATCGCAAAAGTCAGTGCAGACGCAAATGGTGCCCTATTTTTTGTTAACAGGGACGAGTTTGGAAACCCATGATGTGTATGTGATGGGGTATATGAATTTGAAAATGCGTAGTTTGTCAATTTCGGCTTTGATGGTCGCTTCTTTGGATGGGTGTAGTAGGCATTTCTTTTGTCATATAGAGGTAATACCAGGCCATGTGTCGATATGATGTTTGACAATAGAAGAATCAAGGCCAGGAATCTCAGTGTATGACCAGGAAAATATTTCTCGGTATTCCTAGAAGAGAGATTTGTAAGATGTGAGTTCTTTCGGGGAGAATGCGACACCAATGGTGATTTCTTCTATGATTCTTGGTTTGACAGAAATGTCAATTTTGACAGTGGAGGAAATTTTGTCCATGTTGTCATCTTCAAAAGCATCGAGCGCAGGGATAGGGTTGTTGAAACAGTCTATATTCCCTGATGGGATGAAATCCTTAGTTTCGATAGTGCATATGGAGGCTTGAATGGGAGGGTCAAAGTCTTCTTGTGAGAGAAAGAGTGCTCTATAGTGGAATGCATTCCATGGGAAATCGGTTGTAGTTAGTTCCTCGAGGATATCTTTGTCATAGTGGAAGGTGTGTGAATATAGGGGATCTGGGGAAGTAACCTTGGGGACTGTCACCGTGTGATGGTGTTCAGGTGGTGAAGTTGTAGAGGAGGTATCGTGAATATAGTGCGATGGCGTGCTTGACATAAACCAAATGTCAAGATACCGTGGGTTAAAAATTGTGGTTAGTCATAAGATTTCCGTGGGGAAATTAACTGGAGAATTTGGGGGAAAATCTTCGTATAGGTTGTCCATGAACCATGGAGGAGTGGGAAGTGCCTCAGGATCAAGAGAGAGAATATGAACAATATCTAGAGAGGGAGTAGGGGGAATCACTTGTATCATAGGAAGTGAGGGCTTTGGAGGATTTTGAATAAGGGACATTTGGTGGCGTTTGTATTCAATGATTGTAGGACACTAGTATGTGAAATGATCAAGTGATTCACAAAGAGAGCAAGGGCATCTCATCTGTTTATTGACTAAGGTTGTGACATAATGGACGTTGGTGAGTAGAGTGCTTGATGACACGAATGGAGGAGGTTCTTGTTGAAATATTTGGCATACTTCCATTAGCGACTGTCGAAACTAAGGTAGCACAGGGAAATGGTGGGTGTAATGGCCATACTCCGAACATATGGCACATGCAAATTTGGTTCGTAGCCCTTTACTACATTTAGTAGGGGAAGCAGTGGTAGTACTAGATGTGCTATATGAAGAAATGAGAGATGTGATTGCTCGAGGGAGTTGGATTAAATTTCATAGCTCGGGGAGAGAGGGACATTTATTGGTGGGGTGTCCTTCTCTCTTGCATAGTACGCAAGGAGGTTGAACTCAGGGAGGAAGTGGAGTACGCAAGGAGGTTGACACCAGGGAGTGAAGAAGCCTCGGTGGGATAAATGGTATCTCCAGTCCCCATTCCATCGAAAGATATGACACACACTTGTGCTGAGGGATGTATGAGTGGTGGGGCTCCATGGTATGTCCCTAGCAAGGATGGGTCCTTGAAAATTTCAGGGCCCATCTCAATGAGTGGGTAGGCATCTAAATTAGTGTGGATGAAAGGTAGGATTTTATCGATGTTGGAGGAAGGGTTGGGCTCATAATGTGAGACTTGATCGATGGTGATGATCTTCCCATTGTGGGGGAACATCATCGTTGGAAACACAGAAGGTGCCAAAACCTTCATAGTGTACATGTAACTGCGTCCAAACCAGATGTTGTAATCGAGTGGGACATTGATAACTTCAATGTCAATAAGAATGGTTTTTCCCCCGAGTTCAACGGGGACATTTTGGAAGAGGCCTTCAGGAGAGGATGGTCATCCATCATAATCTCTTAAAGTGATGGTGGATGGTATGCGATCGAGGGAGCCAATTTTCTTCCATAAGGTTTTGGACATGATTCATGTGGATGCACCTGCATCAATGATGCATCGATGAACTGTGATGTTACGAATTTTGACTGGTATCTGGAAAGATACCAAAGCAGGGAGACGAGGTTCCCCACAATCTAGATCAAAAGTGATGAGTCTATTATCAACAAGGTCGACTGTACCCAAGGAGGAAAGAAATGATTTGCATTGAATGGGATAGGTTTGGAGGACTTCCAAGACTGACATGGCTATAGGAGATTATGCCAAGTCATCGACCAGACTGTAATTGTGTGTCGCTCGAGCGTGAGGGTTGTTGACATTTCGTCGTAATGGGATGTGAGGAATTAAAAGGGGTGGTTCAGTGCTTGGGTGTGGGATCATGAAAGGTTTCTCGGCTATGACTAGAACTGTTTCCAAAGTGGTTGGGGTAGATTCAAGGGGTGCGTTGTATTGATTGTTGCGCATTTGTAGGAGAATTTCTTCTTCACTAGTGAGGAGGATAGTGAAATCTATCAGATTCCCATGATTTTGATATTGTCCCATATGTGGTGGGGTAGGGTGTACTTCTTATTGATTATTCATCACATCTTGATGTGGAATAGGGTTTTGCAACGCCACCGGGGGTGGTTGTTGCGAATACTGTTATGGGGTATGCTGAGGGGCAGGCAAAGCTGGAGGACGTGGCACATTCATGGAATCTTTCATTCATTTGAAGTCGGTGATTTGGGGGAAATGGTGAGTATAATGACCATTCTCACCACAAAGGGCACAAGGGAAGTTCATCTGAAGTTTTTTTTGTTCCTCCCTTGGCATTTGTTGTTATTGTTGGATTACTGAGAGGGGGGGTGAATCAATAATAACGTAATTATAATCCTTTTTCTTAAAATGTTATGTCAATATAGAATTATTATCCAATAATGAGCAGTAATAAATAAACAATCACACACATGCACAGTATACAAGTGTTTTACGTGGAAACCCAAATCGGGAGAAAACCACAGAATGCTTTTTCTTATATGTCTTGAAGAATTACATTCATTGGAAGCACCGACTTTCTTTGTTTTTAGCTGCAACTGGAAGGAGGCTCCAACCTCCTAGTTTCTCAGGCTACAACCTGAGGGAAGATCCAACTCCCCAAATTTCTGGCTACAACTAGAAGGAGGCTACAACCCCCAATGTTCTCTGGCTATAACCAGAAGGTGGCTACAACCACCTGTCCTTGCCTGTCCTGCCACCCTGAAGTAGAAGTAGAATGATGGAACCACTGTCACACTATCACTGTGAGATATACTGCTATAAACCTGTACCAATAAGTTTGAACCATGCATCAACCTGTA
>JZKD02S1318094.1:441662-496677 GCA_000966675.3 Picea glauca
AATAATGAGTCATATTTACATCAAACACTATTGGGTCCATTACCCAAACCTTTGTGCTATGGGTCTTTCTTCAAGGGTTGACATCAATGACAACCAACCTTAATCAACAGTTATTTCCCCCTTAGGGGTTTTGGTTCCCCTGATTCTGGTTGTCCCCAGTACGACGACCAATTTGTTGTATCCTTTTCATCACTTGAATGAGAAAAAGAGGGACACTTGCAAGTCCACTTGGGTCAACTGAACAGGACATGATCTAGTGTATGAGTCAAATAACTCACTCACATGAAATAAAAAAACAACGAAGCTAATAACAATAAAAGAAGAAAATCTAAAGTGCATAAGGAAAGTAGAACCAAAATCAACCAAACAATTGACCAATATTCATGCCACCAATGGATAGATTGTATTAGTGGGAAAACACCAAAGAGAAAGGGAGACTTATGGGTCTCTTCTTCCTCCAAGGGAGGGCTCTTGAATCCCCTATGTGAGAGCTCTTCTTACAAATAGCAAACTAAAAGGAAATGGTGAATAAATCCAAATCTCATTCCCTCAAGAGGTGAGGTGAATAGCTCAATGAAATGATGCTAGTATGCTCCAAGAAGGAAAGAGGTTCCTTGTAGGAGAATAGAGGCATCATAACAATACAAATAGATTCTTGAAAATATAGTTCACCCATGTCCTCCTTTTATAGAAAATATTTGAGGCGTTATTCAACTGGTCTTTAGTGTGAACAAGGGGGTCTTTAGGGCACCCTTAGGTCTTTGAACAACCCCCCAATTGGTTTCAATTCAGATCTGAGGGTCAAATCGACTTGGGAGCTAAACCAAAAGTGGGTGGGAGGCCGAAAAGAATCATAAATGCATCGTTCATAGGTGTGCGTGGATTTTTCCATACACAGTCGCACATTGGGTGCATATGATCTTTTTCGGCATTTTCGACTGCCACACGTGCACACGCTTCCTTTGTATTCTAAGCGCATGTTGATTTTATAACCAGTTGTATAGTTTTTTCCCTTTGGAAATGCATTTTTTGGGCCTTGAATGAACTAATAGGTGTTTGAAGATGTTGGATTCATGTAACCATTTGCGGACAAATTTTTTGTGATAACAGTCATATATTGAGAGAGAGCTCGAGAGCCAATGGATTTCCAATAGGTTAGGGACATCACACACATTGCAACACCTTCATCAATAAAAATACGTTTGATGATATAATTTGTGTAATCCACATGGATTTGAAAGGCCATGTGGTAAGGCAAGCGAGGATGAACATCTGTGGCATCAAACTTAATAACCTTTGAGCCACATGGGTCTAGAGATCCTAATGCAGATAACAAGGAATTCCTCTGTGAAGGACATGTTTGGAGCACCTACAAAGCCTACATACAAGGGGTTTGACCCAGATCTTTGACAATTGAATAGTTATGGGAAACTTTGGCATTAGGATTGTGGATGGATCATTTTAGTAATCCTTTCAAAATACGAGCTGGAGGCTCTAGATTTTCAATCTACAAAGGTTTTTCTGGAGGAGGGCGAGACTGTGGACCTGAAACAGTCTGTGAAGACTCGTAATCATGAGATCAAGTGGCTACATTGATCTGAGACTTGAGCATAATAATGCATAGATGGTCACCTTCATGTGTCTGGGGGTTTTGATTCCCACTCAACACATTTACAGTGTTGGAGGAGATTGAATCCATGTGTTGATTATGCCGAAACAGATTAGTCATCATAGCGGGTGGTTGAGATAAAATCCTCAAGGCTTCCTCAAGTTTGGGGCGTAAGTGGTTAAGGTTATCATATTTACAAATTTTACAATGAAACTTCACCTTCTTCTTTTCTTTCTTTCCCTCACCAACATTATTACTCAATCTATCATTGTTAGCATTGTCCTTGGGTTTGTTACTATTGTTTCTCCCACCCTTGCGATTATTACCTTGTCCTTTCTTTCTATTCCCTCCTGGTTTTTGGCTACCATTTGAGTTGGTAGACGACTATACAAAATGAACATCCACCGACTGAATGGGAGTGGAGGATGAAGACAAATCGTGTCCTACTACTGACTGGCTTAGAGAGAACTCCTTCAACTATTTTTTCACAAAGTTTGTAGGCTTAGTATTTGCAGAGCCTATGATTCCATTGACATGAGGCCAGGGATTTTTTCTAGGGTCATAATTGTATCATGGTGTGTCAGTAATAATTTCATATAACATCCTAGATTGAGCATATATGAGTTCCAATTGTTTGGATTTGAATTTCTTCCTCGGATGTTACTCTGGATGTAGAAACATCCTTCGAAATATAAGGCAATAAATACTTAAGGAACCATTCCAACATGAACTTTGGAGGAATGTATGATTTAATCAACCTCTTCCATCTACGCCACTCTTGGATGTGGTCTGAGATATGTGTGGATTTATCCTGGCATAGGGACGAAAAAATTTCTATGTCAGCATCATAACGAACCCATAACTAGAAGTGGTTGAGAAAGACCAAAACCATTTGATTAAAATTTCTGTATGTTCCCCCTAGCAGCTCAATGTACCATTTCACTGCAACCCCCATGAGGATGCATTGAAACAATCTCAAATGAATAGAATCGTCATTAAGAGAATTGGATGAGCACCAAAGATGAAAAGTAATAACATGATCACCTGGATCCTCACCACTCTTTCACTCGAATTTCAGAATGTCTCAAGAAAGCTTGGTGGGGAAAATGGGTCATGACAAATCATGATACATCGATTCATTCATTAATCTCAATAAATATGGAAAATTAAGAATGGCCAGAAAAGGGAGCCATGGTTGTGGCATTTGAGCCTGTTTATATTGTTTTCTGAGAGAGGAGACTATGAGAAAAAGAAGATGAAGTTACAGTGGGTGTGTTGTAGGTTTTATCCCTTCATTTTTCTTGATAGTAAAAAGGAAGGACATGGAAATTTCTCTAGTGCATGTAGTCAACACTGGGTGAACCACGTATATATTTGTCTCTACTATATTGTTTATCTTTTGTGTTTTATTTCTGCATTTGTTTTATTTTATTGCTCTACAATCCTGTTTTTCTAACAACTGGTATCAGAGAGAAAGGTAACTCACAGGAAAAGAGGATTCCTGGTTTGAGTGGGAGTAATGGAGGAAGATGGAAAGTTTAGGGTCAAGAAATTTAATGGCCAAAACTTCTATTTATGGAAGATGCATATGGAAGATTATTTGTATCTAAAGGATCTATTCCTAGCATTGGGAAGAATAGTAAATAACCCAACGACCATGAAGGACGAAGAATGCGAGGTTCTTGACAGAAGGCACTAGGAACGATACAAATGAGCCTAGTAGCATTGGTGGCTTTCAATATTTAAAAATAAAAGAAAACGAAGGAGTTGATGGGCGCATTGGATAAATTGTATGAAAAACCCTCGTCGCCCAATAAGGTATTTATAATGACGCGATTATTTAATATGAAGATGTGAGAAGGTGGGTCTGTTGCAGATCATTTAAATGAATTTAATACGGTTACTAATCAACTAAGTTATGTAAAAGTGGTCTTTGATGATGAGGTTATGGATCTTCTAACCCTGTGCTCATTGTCAGAAAGATGGAATGGCTTGGTCATGGCTATAAGTAACTCTGTCTCTAGTTCAAACACTCTAAAATTTTATTATGTTGGTGGTGTTATCCTTAGCGAGGAAATTCGATGGAAAATCACAAGTGAGACATCGGGTAATATGTTGACCGTGGAGAGAAGGTGAAGACAAAAGGATAGAGTAATTGGCTCAGGGAACCATGGGAATTATAGGAAGGGCATATCCAAATCCATATTGGGAAAGATAGAGTATGGAATTGTGGGAAGAAAGGACATCTGAAGAAAGACTACATAGATCTAAAGAAACAAAGAGATGGATAGCAGGAGAAAACAAATTAGGAAGTAAATGTAACAGGTGATGTGTTACAAGATGATTTGATTCATTCTGTAGATAATATTTCTGAGTCTTGGGTAGTATATTTAGGGACTTCATTTCATGCGACACCCCATAGGAAACATTTTCTATATTACATTCAAGGTGATTTTGGACAGGTTCATTTGGGTGATTATGCACCATGCAAAAGTTTTGGAATGGGTAAGGTACAAATAAATAAAAATAATGGAAACCAATGTTTGTTGAAAGAGGTAAGACATGTTCCATATCCATACATGGACATGGACATTTGAATTTGGAAAAGATACATACTAGCCAGAATTCTGCAGACATGTTAACAATGGGAGTAACCAGGGAGAAATTCAGTTCCTTCTCAGTTTCAGTTGGTATTCAAGCATGAAGATAAAGATGGGAAATTTTCTAGGTCCAAGGTGGAGTATATTCCATAAGGTGCAACAAAAGTGGAGTTGTTTTGATGGGTCTCCAAGTGGGAGATTGTTGGTTGTGGAGCCTGATTATCTTCATGATTCAGAGGTTTGTTTTAGCCATGCTTGGACCCCATTCCATATCAAGGGGGTGTGGGGAGTCTTTCCCTGCCACAACTATCGCCAAGGGGGTCCATGGGGGGAGATGACAAATTTTTTAGCCCCCCCCCTAAAAGGGGATTCGGGGGCAATGCCCCCGAAGTGAAATATTGGTAAACATTGCCTTTTAAAATATCGTAATTTCATAGTCAATCTGGATCAATCATTATAAGGTCACATATCTAACGATAGAAGTTATGTTAGGTTTTTTTTCCCTTGAAGGAAACCCTCTTTTATGAGGAAATTGTATAGCGGATGTGTATGTGTGTGTATATTGTATTCTGAGAGAGGATATTGTGAGAGAATGAAGAGGAAGTTACAATGGGTGTGTTGTAGGTTGTATCCCTTCATTTTGCTGGATAATAAAAAGGAAGGACATGGAAATTTATCATGTGGACGTAGCCCACACTGGGTGAACCACATATATATGTGTCTCTATTGTATTGTGTATCTTCTATGCTTTATTTCCGCATTTGTTTTATTTTATTGCTCCGCGATCCTGTTTTTCTAGCAACATGTATATAAGGGATGTGATCTTCATGTAAATATAAAACTAGTACCGCTTGATATAGGATGGGAAGTATTTCATCATCCATGAACACAGAGTAAATTCAGCGATATCTCTTGTAAGTGTTAACTAAGAAAAATAAATTATTAGTTCTAGTAATAAGTATGCAGTTCTCTTCTTAAGAGAGAATAAGTTAGAGGAGGAATTGGTAAGAGAAAAGGCATTTCTGGAGGGATGTAGCAAAGAATAGAAAGAAATATTGGAGTTTATGCAAACATATAGAGGAGTGTTCCAAGAGCCTAAAGGGATACCACCTAAGATGGAAATGGAGCATGAAATATAGTTGTTTCTTGACTCCCCATTACCAAATATTGGGTTGTATAGATGGTCTATTCTCAAAGAAGATGAAGTGAAGAAATAGTTGAGGCGGTTATTGGATCAGGGAGTAATTTGAACAAGAACTTCACCTTATTGGTCACCTATCATCATAATACCCAAGAACGATGGGACATGGAATATGTGTATTGACTAAAAATATTTGAACAAGTTCACACTCAATAATCAATACCCTCTACCTAGGATCGATGATTTTCTAGTCTAGTTTCAACATGCCAAGTAATTCACCAAGTTGGATCTCAAATCAATATACCACCAGGTATGCATTAAAGAAAACTACACTTGGAAGACTGTCTTCAAGACAAGGTAATTTCTGTATGAATGGTTGGTCATGCCTTTTGGTTTATGTAATGTATCGGTTACATTTATGTGATTCATGAATGATGTATTGTTTCTTTATTTAGATTCATTTGTAATAGTGTATTTGGATGACATATTGGTTTATATCTCTACATTGGAGGGGCACATATCACTTCTCATGGAAATTTTAGAGACTCTAAAAAACCATCAATTGCTGGAAAATCTCAATAAATATGAGTTTTCTTAGCAGTCATTGGTGTATTTTGCGTACGTGATCAGTGGAGGGGAACTCAGGATAAATCTTGCAAAGATGGAAGTCATAATGAAGTGGCTAGTTCCTACTAATGTCACTGAAATTAGGATCTTTGTTGGGGAATCAAAGTACCTAAGAAATTTCATATCATCCTTTTTAGTGGTAGTTGCACCAGTCCATGCTATAATAGCTAATGGTATGAATTCCCAATCATGAAATAATTAATAGAATTTTTTTGATAAGATGAAGTGAAATATTAGTCAAGAACTATTTATCTCATTACCTAACTTGCAAAATACTTTCGAAGTGGAGACAAATGAAAATGGGTATGTTATGGGGGCAGTTTTGATGTAAGGAGGTAAGTCAGTATGCTATCATTATGAGATGTTTCATGGGGGAGTCTTAAACTACCCTACTTCTGAAAAATAACTCTATGTCTTATGTTCAATATGTTGAGAAGTGGAAGCACTATCTAATGTCAAAGGAAACCATTATCCACAGTAATCTCCAACCACTATGGTATTTGAAGGCTTAGAGTAAGCTTCAAAATACCAAACATTACAAGTGGATGAGTTTTTTTCAACAATTTCATCTAGTCATCAAGTATGACAAGGGAAACACTAATAATTTGTTGGACATACTTTCAAGACCACCCAAATCAAAGATCATATCTTTTGTAACTCTTGTGAACATGGATCCTTTCACCCATGATGCATACAAAGAGTCATACATAGAAGATGTGGACTTTAATGAGGTTTTTTAATAGCCACGGGGAACAATTCATATAGAAGAAGGTGAGAATAATACTAACTATCATCTCCAGAATGGATTTCTCTACAAGATAGAAAAGCTCTATGTTCCTAAAGGTGAAATATTGAAACTTATCATAGAGGCTCACACCTAAATGAAGATGGTTTCTAACTTACAAAGGTATGGCTATTGGCCCTAAATGAAAGAATATGTAGCACATTATATGATAGGATGCATGCTTTGTTATACCAACAAGCTAAGTAATATAAAACAATGCTTATACCATCCTTTAAATATACCCAATCGACCTTGGGAAAGCATTTCCATGGAATTTGTGGGTGGTTTTCAAACAAACAGGAAGGGACATGACTATTTATTTGTGGTGTTTGACAGTTTCAGCAAGATGTGCATTTTCATGCCTTGTTAATAGACTATCAAGGGACAAGAATAAACAATCATGTTTATTAACATGTCTGGATGAACTTTGGGATACCAAGGAGAATCATCTTAGATAGGGATACCATATTTCTCACTGGCTTTTGGAATACACTTTGGGATAATATGGATACTAAGTTGAAGGTATCTACAATTTTCCATCCATAGATAGATGGGTAGAGAGAAGTAATCAACATGTGTTTCGTTCAAATTTTGAGGGGTTACAATCAGTAGCATCTAAATACCTAGGATGAAAATCCAATCTACAATCAACACTATTATAACGGAGCAATTCATACTTATACTAGTAAGTCCCCTTTTGAAAATTGCTTTGTCTATTTACCACCTTCACCCTTTGATGTTGTCTATGGACATCAAGGTGGAATGAGGGAAGACATCAAAAGAGAAGAAATGAAAGTGGATAAATTTGTTGAAAAACAAAGGCAGGTCCATTTGCAAGTAGAAGAGACATTGAAGAAATCACAGGAGAGATACAAGGATAGAGATGATCATCAAAAAAATGAGGAATCATTCAAAGTGGGAGACATAATTTGGCTATAGCTTAACAATGAAAGACTATATGGTCCTAGTAAGAAGATCAAGGCTCTGTAGTATGGTCATTTTGAAGTATTGGAGAAGGTGGGTGATAATTCATATTGACTCACTCCACCCCCATATATGTGCATTTACTCAGTAGTGGATGTGGATAATATAAAACTCTATGATCCTTCCATTTTGGATCAGGAAACTGAGGAGCAGGTCCTACCTACCATAGAAAACTTAGTACTAGAAGATCATGCAAAGTTGGAAAAAGATACAGTTTTGTAGAAGAAGTCTAGAACTATTGAATATGGGCAATATGACCTTTGGGATATTAGGTTGAGAAAAACTTCCAGGAAAGGAAAAAAGGTACTCCAGAGAGAAGGTAGAGGAAATATTTCCTCAACTCATTGAATAAAATATTTTAGGGACCAAAAGCCTCACAAAATGGGTAGGTATGACCCATATTGGATCATTACATAATTTGTCATTTATCTTGGTACTTTCTGTGTGGAAAAATTGGAGGAATTGTCTTGTAGGGCCCATTTTATTGGTGGGTCCCCGTTTGTAGATTTGGGGTCTAGAACCTTCCAGAGCCATTTTGAGGCATCAAACAACATTTTTGAGGTAAAAAATTTGTGAGCAAGGCTCCCAAGCCTTTGACATTGTTCTACACATTGATACCTTTCTAGCGGTGTGAAAGTCACCTCAATCTAAGTATGTGGAAGGGATGCCTCCCACAATTTAACATACCTTGTTGACCACCATCATACGAGTGGATGCTAGCATTATCCCCCATTACTCACACATGTGGGGCTATCCATGTGTGGAATTTCAAAACAATTCTAGAAGGTCCAAAACCTTTTCATTAATTGAGGGTTGAGGATACAAAAACCCTAACCCTAGATGGCTATCAGGCTATGTTAAATATTGAGCTGCTAGAAAGAGAGGG
The DNA here is from genome assembly GCA_000966675.3 of Picea glauca. Lineage (NCBI taxonomy): Eukaryota > Viridiplantae > Streptophyta > Pinopsida > Pinales > Pinaceae > Picea > Picea glauca. The sequence continues at coordinate 450,294 of JZKD02S1318094.1, forward strand.
GTTTTCATTATTTAGCATTGTACTTGTTCCATAGATGAGCAGAGCATCTAGGAGTGGGATTTGAGAACGTAACAAAGGATGACATAGATTGTGTAGCAATCATTCAGGCCACAACATCATAGGAAACTCCACAATGAGTGTCCCTTTATTTGTATTTGCATTTTCCTAAATGAAGAAAAGAGAGCAAAGCATAGGCCTCACCTTCTAGTTGGGTTTTCTCTCATATCGAATTTCCCAAGACACATATTGTGTTCAATGGTGTGGATTGTGTGTTTATTTGCTTGTTCTTTCATTTTGATTTTAGTTATTTCATAAATTCAAGCACTAAATTAATAATAATTAATCTAGGATCTAAGAAAATAATTTGCATACTCTAAGATTTTAGAATATTATAAGATCTTTTGTGATGAATTGTTCCAGTGGAATATCCACGATAGTTTACATATCAATATTTCACTCGAACAATTTTTCACAACAAACCTTACAAGTTTATGCAAACTCTTGGTATGCAATATTTTACTTGGGATTAAGATTAAATATTATTAGCTTAGCACACAAAACATTGAAATACATTGAGATTGAAATGAAAGAAGATAAAAAAAAAAAGGAATACACCATCCACACAATGATCACAAGATGTATCCAAGGAAAATCCAATATAGGAAAATCCCAACCAAAAGGTGAGGACTATGCTTTGCTCTTTTCTTATTAGTTATCAAATGCAAATACAAAGAAATGTGAAATCATTATGGAATTACCATGGACACTATGGTCAGTATGGTTGCTACAGAGTCTTTTACTTTCTCTATTTTTCTCCAATATCTCACTCCCTTTTTATACTCTTGTATAAAACAATATTCAGTACAATAAGAATCAAACTCTTCCTTTCCTAACAACCTAGAATTTAACACTGCTCTCAAGTCTCGATGCAAATGTTAACCGATCAAATCAAAGAAGTGGTACAAATACAAATATGACAAAGGGAGGAAACCACAAATCACTGAGAAAAGAGGTTGAAGGCAAATGCATTATATAGAGAGTGTTCTAGAGGAGCCCTTAACATTCTTGCGAAGAAAGATAATTGCAAAAGTATTAAGACGTGAAGAGAACAATGATGTGAGTAAACTTGAAGTAATGTTTTCCAAAGCAAGAAGTTATGTTATGCAAAGCAAGTAAAGTAAAGTAAAGCTATAATGAAATCCAACCATTTCCTTTGTTAAAAAGGAAATAGCAATGGCATGATAAAATGATTATTAAGTTAAAGTTCTAAATGATATATTTTTGAGTATAAATATTATATTATAATACTGAAATTATAAATCATTATAAATATTATATTTCAATAATGAAATTCAGAAAAGGGTTATGATAATAAAATTATTGAAAAGTTAAACAAATTTAAAATATCGTCAAAATTCTTTCTCGAGGAAGTGTTCTCAGGGAGGCACATTATGTAACGCACTCTGTTATAGTTTGTAGAAAAGAAAAACAACATCACCACGTGGAAAAATCTAACTTGTTTTATATTGTGATTTAGAAAAAAAGATAAAAATCAAAACATATTTTATCATTCAGAACTTTTATTTTTCTTTTTCTTTTGAAATAATTATTTATATTTTATAGAGAAATATACATGTTTTTGTTTTAAATATGAGACCGTTTCAGCATGTTCGTGACTACACCTCCTTATCTATACATCTGGTTGTATATATTAAAAGCCACAAACCAAAAAGCTTTCAACATTGAAATTTGACTATTTAGAACGATTGTCTATAATTCCTATCATTATTGTTCTTACATTTGTACTGACTATACATCCGACTTTCTTGTTTTACATTAACTTACAGGGATTTCAAAAAATTTCCGAGTCCTTTGAGCGATAAATTCTACCCTATTGTTTGTGTCATTTCCAAGTGGATATTGGATATGAATATAATGATTATGACTCAATAAAATGACTATCCTAACTTGTCACACTAGGGGATGGTGTTTGTAATGTACCCAACACCCAAGTTGAGTATGTCACTATGGAAAATGTTTTAGCCTGCTTAAAAAAAAACCTACAAACGCCCCCATACATATAAAAATAAGCCAAGGGGAAATCGACCCATAATTTAACATGTATCTAATAACAATATTAAAACATGAATACAACTGATCAATTAAACTCGTGAACACACACAACATGCAAATATTCATTTACACAACAAAATATTCATAATAAAAACAACAAAACACTTATTTGTTTATTATATAAATAACCAATTGGCTACATACGAAAGATGAACCTCCCGACCATAGGTGTCGTTGTTCATTTTCTCTCAATAGTAAGCTACCACCAAGTTGAGGCTATGAGTCCACAAGGAGATCTAGCCCTATGGTTTTCCAGTATTCACACTCATCAACCCAAAACCCAAGTTCTACTCCTACAACAGTTCCAATCCACCATCTCTCTCTTCTTCACAAGTTGCACAACCCAAGGAATGTACCCCCTTCACTGTTCATAGTCCCTAGTGATGTATCATTTGTTTATCAGGGCTTCTAGTGCACTTGGTTAGCAAAGAATCTCTCAGTTGGGGACTTCAGGAACTCTCAGTTTCTCTAGGAGTACTCACAACAACGTTCATAAGGCTCTTGAGCCATTTCCTCAATAGAAAAATGCACTATAATCTTACAACATGTTTTATTGGCACATGGGACTCATTTCCATCATAATACACAACCCAAAAATGGTTTCCTTCAAGCACAACATGGCTAGTGCTCTTCCCAACACTTAGCTCCCCTCTTGTTACCCAAAGTCTACATGCAAAAATTGTCTTCCTTAGCCATATGGATTTCATTTTCCACAAGTCAGTTGATTACTCACTCTTCCCAATGTTTATTGTACTTTATCCCCATGCTCCCTAATTACTATGGGATGTGACTCCTCACACCCACCCTCTTATATGAAATAAATGATTGGCTTGGGAACTCTAAACAACAAATAGAAGGTTTACACAATGATAATAATTCAAGAATGTGGTTTGGATTAATACCCATGAATAAAATCCCCATTGGACCCTTCTCTCTTATGAAATCATAGCCCCCCATCATTTTCATCCCTCTCGTATCGTACCAAGTGACTACTACTTTTATTAATTATTTCGATGTTCATAATATACAATTTGTCCCTCGGTCATATTAATCAATATGGGCTCTTTGCCCCAATCATATCGGTTTACCAACCTAATTCTCATTTATACAATTACATTATAATTTGCGAGAACTAAAAAATGGGGATGTTACAACATTGGCACGTTGTTTCGAAGAAGCCCCATGGAACTTCAAAATCCACCACCGACATAGATGGGAGCCTTGGGTCTTTGACTTTCAGGTCCAACATAAACTTATTGGATAGTCTTAGTATTGTACCAGCTATTACTTTCGGAGGAATGGTTAAATATTGGAAAATATTGGAATTTTGAGCCCACCGTATACTAGAAACCAAGAATCTTGGCATACCTTGGAAATTTTTAACAACTTTATCCACAAGCCAATCCTTTAAGCAATCTTCGAGGTTGGTCCTGTTCGTGGGTTTGAGCTCGAATTGCACTATCTTCGTGACCTTTGGGAAATGAATAAGTGAGAAATGAATTCTACCTTATTTTTTCACAAGGAACACATATTTTGTACAAAAATAATTTTTAATTGATATATTTTAGCTAAAATTAATATGAAATCTAATCTTTAATTTTTTTTATACTATTAAAGTTTCAATAATTATATTATATTATTTTAAAAATAAAACAATTATAATTACACGATTTTTTAAAATATTGAATATTTTATAGAGTTTGGAGTATAACAAAATAATATGTATCAAAGTTTGAACTTTTCATATTTTAAGTAAGGAAAAAATTACTTGTATTTTTTTCTCATATTTAAATAAAAAAAATAAAAAAACAATAAAATAGATTTTTTTTATTTTATGTGAAAGAGAACATTATTGGTTTAGATTTAGAAATAAAACTTCAAATTAATGTTAAAAATGAATAACCATTGTGGACGATGAGAACTATTTTTACAAATAGTCAGGGAAAAAATAATTCGCTCAATACTTAAAGTTTTTACAAGCATTTGCATAAGACATACGAATTCAATGAGATATGCAAAATCATTGAAAGAGCACAAAAAGATAGCGGATTTTGCAATGTGCCAAATAGCCATATTTACATTATAGCCAACATTCTAAATGTGTATATAGGAGCATTTTTTTTTTAGTTTTGACAAGGTCTTTTATAAACAAAGTGTTCACAATTTTAACCATGCAAAACACAAATTCAAATAAACAAAACAAAACTATTGCACTTTATAAAAGCTTTGTCCTCTTTAAGAAAAGAAGAGGAAACATGTAAATTTATTTATGATCTTATTAGTCCCTGTCGAAGGTCAGGATTCTAGTGTTTGCTTCAGCGTTGACTTGATATTAGTATGCCTTTGACTATAATTATTTTTCTCCTTTCCAAAGTAGTACATAGCAGATTTTTTTTATTTTTTATAATATTTAAATTATTTTTTACCCACATACAATTGGCTATCAACTTTGAACTCTTATTGGAATTTGTGACACAATGTATTTTTTCAATCTTCTATTAACCTAAGTTTTGAGAGTCTATTATAACTTCTCACACAATGCATTTTTTTCCAACTTAGATAATCTTAAGTTTATTGACCTTAAGTTTATTGAAGCTCTTTTGAGTATGACTGCGATCGACTATCAAACCTAAGCACCGCCTATGGTAGGTCCATAAATATGTTGACAATCAACTTGGTTACTCATCGCTTTCCATAAATCTACAATATCTCAGTCATTCACCGCCTCACCACCTTCCATAGATGTACAATCTCTTTATCATTCACCGCCTCACCACCTTCCATAGATGCACAATCTCTTCATAAGAGAGGTTGATTTATTTGCTTTGCTCCTGAACATACTATTCATTTCTTGCATCTTCTCTATTTGATGAACTGAGCATATGAGGAAGAAGCAAACACTCTCATCTTTGACTCATTCCTTGATGATAGTTGTCATTGAGATAATTCAAATGCATCTAACCCCCCCCGTAAATCCTGAAGCTCAATTATATCCTTCTCAAAATCACAATCTTCTGCATCTAACCTCTGTAATAGGCCGCACTTTGAAAGAAGAGGAAACTGCAAATGTAAACACGACATTTTGTCTAAGACAAGTTGCAATTTATACCATTGGCTACAATTATGCCTAATTACAGAACTAGCAAAAAATATAAAGAGCGAAGTGAAAGATGATGTGCTTACCTTCTGTAAAAAATACTTCACACCATTTACTTGTATAATGAAATCACTAGATACTTTTGTAGATATTGACCCATTTCACAAAATATAGCACAACTTGTATGTCTTGATTCTACCTCAGCATTGGAAATTGTTTACATTTTGGGCTATTCAGAATTCCCTTGAGTTATGACAAATTTTCTGTTTAGGAAATAATGGGTATTGTGGGTCCGCAAAGCTCTTCATGAGAACAGGTTGCATGGACACATCCCTCCAGAGATCGATAATTGCACAGAGTTGAGAGCATTATGAGAAACACCCCATTTTCCTGTCTTGATTTGTCTACGTTTTCAATAGTGTACAAGGTTGAAACTTGTTAAATACGTAGGAGATTTTCTGCTAAAAATATGGGCTTGCTATCAACCACTGCCCCTTTTGAGTTTTGGGCTTTCATTTAGTTTATTTTTATATTTTTCAATAAATTTCATTTGAAGAATATGTACATAACATTCAACAGATAGATTAGACTCAGTTTATTGGGGCTCTAGTTGAGCGAGTTGGTAAGCAATCTAGAGTCGTTTTCATATGCCTTATCATAGTTCCTCGATGGGTGTAATGTCCATAAACGAAGAAAAATGAGCATGGGTGGTTTCTATAGGGATATTTCAAGCAATTCATTGAAAGGAGTGATTCCACGCTCTATTGGTGAATTAGGCATGTTGATATTCCTGTAAGCAAGACTCCATCCCCTGTTTTCTCATTTTATTTTTGGAAAATTTTAATTAGTTATCAGGAACGACAAAATGCCACATAAGGTAGCAACCGTACAACATAATCAAATCAATTTTGAATTTCATCCCCCGATATTATAAATTCAAAACAATTGTATTGAAATGAATGGAAGTAACTAAAGAAGGAATGATCCAGGTGGATATCGGTGGCCACCCACCTTTTCCAACTGGCTCAAAAACTATTTTTTGGCAATTTTGACAATTTACTATTTTTAACAGTTTTAACTTCTCAGGCCATTTTGAGGGCCTAAATGAAGGTTTTTTGGGAAAAAGATTCTCAATGATATCCAAAGGCATGAGTGAGCCCCCAAAATGAATCTCCTTGATGATACCTTTCCAACGGGCTATCATACATCTAAAACGGAGATCGTATGCAAAAGATATGACCCCAGGAAGTTGATGTACTAACTTACCCATACGGGGCCCACATGACTTTTGGCGCTTCATCTCCTAGGGTTAGGTTTTTGGATGTATAGGGTTTTTTGGCATTCCTTTTTATTGTAAAAAGGCCTTCAGAACCTCATTTTAATCATCTTCTTGCGAATGAGCGTAGCCGTCACATCTTTTCTCAGAGATAAGTCGCCACCATTCCAATAAGCTTGTTTCTGCTGCATTTTACAGTTTCAACTTATCTCCTTATTTAATAGAAAACTAGTTTTACTATATCTCTGCTATTTTTTGTTAAGCACCTGTTAATAATCTGTAGTCATTTTTTTATGCTCATAAAATCCATATCAGTGGTATCAGAGGGGTCTTCACCTTGTCGTCTTAATGTATATCCCCAACGAGGTCGGAATACAAAGAGTTGGGTCTCGAGCTTGTTTCTATTGAGGAAAAAAGATATTGCATGCCCAAGAGAACTCTCATGGCAGGAGAAATGAAAGATGACAGGACATGAGATCCTTTCAAACTATTTATTGAAGAATCCCTCACACAACAAAGGAACGAGATGATGGATAGTTTTGCGCAAATCCTTTGGCGGCTACCAACAGGCGACGCATCTTCTTCGAGTGGAGGTGTTGCCCCCTTCAAGGTACAAATAAAATTTGATATTCCTATATTTGAAGGTCATATGGGTGCAGATGTTGTAGACAAGTGGTTGAATCTACTAGAAGGGTATTTTTTTGTCCATAACTTTTCGAATAGAGAAAAGATTACTTTTGTGCTCCTCAAAGTCATTCCCCATGTCAAAGATTGGTGGGAACTTTCTGTGAGCAAAAGGAAATAGAGAAACCCTCATTATTTATAGTCATGACCACCTGGGAATCCTTCAGTGATGCTATTAAGGAAAAATACTACCTTGTCAGAAGTTATGACGACTTGTATACCAAATGGACCACACTGCGATAATAAAGAGACAAAGCAGTGCCAGATTTCACAAATATCTTTCATACTTTGCATACCAAGATAAGTATCAAAGATTCAGAGCGACATCTGGTTCTCAAGTATCACGACGCTATGTATATATACATCCAAACCAAAATGGAATTTATGGACGTCTCATCCTTGGGCATGGCCTACCGATATGTCATAAAAATCGAGAAGAAGCTCAAACAAAAGACTCGAAAATTTGGGCATGGGAACCCCTCACAAAAAAATCTAGGAAATGGTGTCCCCAACCCATAGAGCAAAGAATAGAGCAAAGATGGAGAGTATCAAGACAACCATTCCAAGAAAAAAGAAAAGAAGGACACCAGAAATACAAAGAAATATACCAGGAAGTGGTGCGACTTCCATAAGAGCCCTTGTAATAACATTGTTGACTGTCGCTCAAAGAAGTCATTGGTGGCCGAAGTGAAATCCTCTAAATCAGATGTAGGTTTAGACTCTGAGACAGAACCAGAAAGAGGAAGATGGATCATTGATGCAGAACCCAGTGCCACCGTTGCTACCACCAATCTCTAGCCTGGTGAACCAGACGCGCTAGAAGAAGGAGAACGCCTCTTCCATTTATAGATGTGGGTAAAAGGAACCTCATTGCACTTCATCGTTGATAGTGGTATCCAAAAGACCCTTGTCTCAGCAGAAGTCGTCAAGCAGTTGGCCCTACCAGCAACGCCGCACCCACAACCCTACACCATTGGATGGCTCCACCAAGGAAGCGATCTTCGTGTCAGCCAACAATGTCGACTGGCGTATGACATCAATCCCTTCAAATACAAGGTGTTGTATGATGTTTCTCCTCTCAATTTTTGTGATGTTCTTTTGGGGCAACCTTATTTATGGAAATATCATTTTGTATATAAGTCTAGGCCTCATAGTGTTATTATTACTTTGAGCAGGAAATTGTACAGGATACCAGAGGCAGTCTGACCTAGTACTATTTCCTTGATCTTAGCTAAGCAATGCAGGAAGGTCATCTCTCAGACGAGGAAGTTTGTCTTTTTCGTGATTTTCTCTTAGAGTAAGATAAATATCATAGCCACATCTAGGGTCTCTACGACCGACCTCTCCACACAACAGAAGAAAGTAGATAAGGTCATGGAAGAATACTCATATATCTTATTTTCACGTACCGGGGTACCTCTTCATTGCTAGGTCAAGCACCCCATCGATCTGACCCCCGACACACTGCTTCCCAATGGGCCAGTCTATTGTCGCTCTCTATTAGAGAATGAGGAGATCAAGCGAAAGATCTAAGAATTGCTCCATAAGGGGCACATCCATCCAAGCTCATCACCTTGTGGGAGCCCAATCGTACTGGTACAGAAGAAAGATGGAACCTGACAACTCTGCATTGATTATTGGGCTCTAAATAAAATCACAGTCATAAAATGATACCTAATTACTTGAATAGACAACCTCCATGATCAACTCACGTAGGCCAAATACTTCAGTAATATTGATCTGGAGTCTGGCTACCACCAGGTCCCGATAGAATAGACAGATGTATAAAAAACTGCCTTCAAGTCCAAGGAAGGCATTTTTGAATGGTTGGTCATGCCCTTTGGTTTGACAAATGCTCAGCCCAAATACTTTCACTACCATACCTGCAAAAACCCTTTAATATAGAGACAGATGCTTCAGACTATGTGGTAGGTGCCACTCTCACTCAGCACAGCCACCCCATGGCCTATCATAGTGAGACACTATCAGATGTTGTCTGTAAGTACCCTAATTACGAAAAAGAAATGTAGTTCATTGTGCAAGCCTCCTGCCAGTGGAGACATTACATTCTTGGGAAGGAGACAATCATCCACACTAATCATAAGCCACTGCAGTTCATGTAGACTCAAGGAAAATTGTAGAATGATCTCCATCAAAAGTGGTCTAGATACTTGTAGCAATCCCACCTCAACATCAAGCATAAAATAAGAAGCACCAATCGCATCGCTAATTTCCTCAGCAAACCACCAGTTGTGACACTCACCATGGTGCTAGACTCCTACAACCATGATACCTATGGATGGCCCCAAATCTATGAGACAGACCTAGACTTCACCACCAACTACCAAATGTTGGGTGCAAATGCAGTTTTCGATAATTTCCATCTTCAGGATGGGTTGTTGTGTCATTTGGGCCATATCTGTGTTCCATCAAGTGAGCGAGTGAAGATGATATGGGAAGCCCACTACAGTCAGGTGGTAGGACACTTCGGTGTTGAAAAGATAGTGGTGATGCTAGAGAAACATTTCTACTGGCTGAAACTTCAGCAGGAAGTTGACGAGTATATCAGGTCCTTCACTGCTTGCGTTATTGCCAAAATAACCACTAAGAAATAGGGCCTCTACACCCCTCTTCCTACTCTTGACAGGCCATGGGAATCCATCTCAATGGACTAAATTTCGAGCCTCCTATCCAACAAGCGGGGAAATGACTATGTTTTTTTGGTTGTTGATCACTTTTCTAAGATAGTGATTTCAGTTGCCTGCAAGAAGAACATCACAGTAGAGGCCAATACCAAGATATTTTTTGAATGAGTCTGGGTACATTTTTGGAATCTCACAAACCATTGTCTCAGATTGAGACAATATATTTCTCAACACATTCTAGTCAAGCCTCTGATCACTGGTGGACACCAAGCTCACCAAATCCACGACTTTCCACCCCCAGACAAATGGCCAAACCGAGGTCGTAAATCGAATGATTGTGCATATCCTTTTCATGTATAATTCAAATCACCCTTTCACATGGGATGAAAGCCTTCCCTATGTTCAACATAACTACAACCGAGCCTTGCCTAGCTCAATCGGCCACAACCCCTTTTAGGTGAGGTTGGGATTCCAACCATTGGGTCCCATAGATGTTGCAGTTCCCCTTGCGGTCACCTCAACCGACTCATCTCCTTCTCCAATTGAAGCTAACAAAGCCACTCAGTTCATTAAGAGGATACAATACATCCTCCAATATTTTTAGGATATCCTACAAAAGTTCAATGACAAGTACAAGCAGCGCCATGATCAACATCGGGTGCCACATAAGTTTCAGGTGTGTGACAAAGTTTGGTTGCACTTGCAGAAAGAATGCATTACAGGACCCCATCGTAAGCTTATCCCTCTTCATTACGGGCCACACACGATCACCAAGGCCATGGGGGATAATGATTTTTACCTCAACATTCCTCCTTTCCTTGGCTGACACCCATTGTTCAACGTGGATCTCCTTCACCCTTATTTCCCACCATTATTAGAAACCTCAGACGTAGCAGAACAACTGACACCAATAGGGCTCAACCTCGAATGAATACAACATGAAACCAATGATCAAATTGAGGACACACAAATCAAGGGAACGCGACAACAAAGGATCCATATTTATCGAGTCGTCAAAGCAGGGTAGCTCCTGGACCAAGGCAAGTGGCTCACCTGGGGCCAAATTCAGTATAAATTTCCTCATATGATGGGGGAACTCAACTCAATGGAGACCATTTCTTCCTAAGGAGGGAGGATTGATCCAGGTGTATATCTGTGGCCACCCACCTTTTCCAACTGGTTCAAAAAAGTTTTTGGCAATTTTGGCAATTTACTATTTTTACAGTTTTAACTTCTGGGGCCATTTTGAGGGCCTAAATGAAGGTTTTTTAGGATCGAGAATCTCAATGACATCCAAATGCATGATTGAGTGGCCAAAATGAATCTCCTTGACGATACCTTTCCAACAGTCTATCATATGCCTAAAATGGAGATTGTATTGAAACATTATGACCCTGGGAAGTTGATGTACTAACTTACCTAGATGGGGCCCACATGACTTTTGGCACTTTATCTCATAGGGTTAGGTTTCTGGATGTATAGAGTTTTTTGGAATTCCTGTTTATTGTAAAAATGCCTTCAAAGCCTCATTTTAATCATCTTCTTGCTAATGAGAACAATTGTCACATCTCTTCTCAGAGATAAGCCACCACCATTCCAACAAGCTTGTTTCCACTGCATTTTACAGTTTCATCTTATTTCCTTATTGAATAGAAAACCAATTTTACTATATCTCTGTTATTTTGTGTTAAGAACCTATTAATAATCTATATTCTTTTCATTATGATCATAAAATCTAGATCAATGGTATCAAAGGGGTATGCTCCTTGTTGTCTTAATGCATGTACGCAATGAAGTCAGAATACAAAGAGTTGGGTCTCGAGCTTGTTTCTCTTGAGGACAAAATATCTCACATGCCCAAGTGACCTCTCATGGCAGGAGAAAATAAATATGATGGGACAGGATATCCTTTCAAACTTTTGATTGAGGAATCCCTCATGCAAAAAAGGAACGAGATGATGGATAGTTTCGTGCAAATCCTTTGACGGCTACCAACAGGCGACACATCTTCCTTAAGTGGAGGCGCCGCCCCCTTCAAGGTGAAAATAAACTTTGATATTCCTATATTTTATGGTAAGATAGACACAAATATTGTAGACAAGTGGTTGAATCTACTAGAAGGGTATTTTTCTTTCCATAACTTTTTGAATAGAGAAAATATTACTTTTGCACTCCTCAAAGTTGTTCCCCATGTCAAAGATTGGTGGGAAACTTTCTATGAGAAAAATGAAAGAGAGGAACCCTGATTATTTATAGTCACGACCACCTGGGAATCTTTCAGGGATTCTATTAAGTAACAATACCACCATCTTGAAATTTATGACGACCTGTATACCAAATGGACCACATTGTGTCAAGAAAGAGACCAAGCAGTGCCATATTTCACAAATATCTTTCATACTTTGCGCACCAAGTTGAGTATCAAAGATTTCGAGCGACATCTAGCACTCAAGTATCAGGGTGCTCTACATAGATAGATCTAGAAAAAAATGGAATTTCTGGACATCTCATCCTTCAGCGTGGCCTACTGATATGCCATCAAAATTGAGAAGAAGATCAAACAAAAGACAGGGAAATTTGGGCCTGGGATCCCTCACAACAAAAGCTAGGAAAGGGTGACCCCAAACCATAGAACAAAGGATAGAGAAAATATGGATAGTATTAGGACAAATAGTCCAAGCTGTAATAAAATAAGGACACCAAAAGGACAAAGAAAGATACCAAGAAGTGGTACAACTTCCATAAGATCCCTTGGCATAACACTGCTGACTGCCAATCAAAGTAGTCGTTGGTGGATGAAGTGAAAGCCTCTGAATCAAATGTGGGTTCAAACTCTGAGATACAACCAGAAAGGGGAAGATGGATCATTGATGTGGAACCCAGTGCCATTTTTTCTACCACCAAGCCCCATCCTGGTGAACTAGACGAGCCAAAAGAAGGAGAACGCCTCTTCCTTTCACAGATGTGGGTAAAAGGAACCTTTTTTTCACTTCATCGTTGATAGAAGTAGCCAAAAGAACCTCCTCTTAGTAGAATTCATCAAGTGGTTGTCCCTACCAACAAATCTACACCCACAATCCTACACCATCGGATGGCTCGACCAATGAAGCGATCTCTGCGTCAACCAACAGTGTCGACTGTCGTACAACATCAAGCCTTTCAAAGAAGAGGTATTGTGTGATGTTTCTCCTCTCAAATTTTTTGATGTTATTTTGGGCCAACCTTATTTATGGAAACATCATGATGTATATGAGTCTAGGCCTTGTAGTCTTATTATTACTTTGAATAGGAAATTGTACAGGATACCCAAGGCAGTCCCACCTAGTGTTATTTCCTTGATTTCTGCTAAGTAATGCATGAAGGTCATCTCTTAGACATGGAATTTTGTCTTCTTCCTAATTCTCTCTTAGAGTAAGTGAAAGATCATTGCCACATCCAGGGTCTCTGCGGCTAACCTCTCCACACAGTAGAAGAAAGTAGATAAGGTTGTGGAAGAATACTCAGATATCTTATCTTCACTTACCGGGGTACCTCTACACTGCCAGGTCAAGCACCCCATCAATTTTACGCTCGATGCACTGTTTCCCAATGGGCCAATCTATTGTCGCTCTTTGTTAGAGAATGAGTAGATCAAGAAATAGATCCAATAAATGCTCCACAAGGGGAACATCCATCCCATCTCATCACCTTGTGGGAGCCTAATTGTGTTGGTACAGAACAAACATGGAACCTGACAACTTTGCATTGATTACTGAGCTCTGAATAAAATTACAGTCATAAACCGGTACGTGATTCCCCAAATCGACTACCTCCTTGATCAACTCATGAGCGACAAATACTTCAGTAAGATTGATCTAAAGTCTGGATACCACAAGGTCCCGATAGAACAGACAGATGTATGGAAAATCGCCTTCAAGTCAAAGGAAGGCCTTTCTGAATGGTTGGTCATGCCCTTTGGTTTGACAAATTATCCAACCACTTTCATGAGGGTGATGGACGATATCCTGCGACCATTCACCAATAATTTTGTAGTGGTGTATTTGGATGACATACTCATTTACAGAAATACTTGGGTCGAACACTTGCAGCATATTCAACAAGGTTTTCACACCCTACGACAGCACAAGCAACTTGGAAAAATTTTCCTTCGGCATGGATAGGGTCCATTACTTGGGATACATAATTGATCAGCAAGGCGTGCATGTGGATCCATCCAAGATCCAAGTCAATCGTGAGTGGCCAACACCAACCACACTCAATGAGCTTCAGAGCTTCTTAGGCCTTCCCAATTTCTACCGCAATTTCGTGTTGGGATTCTCCCATATTGCATGGGCCCTAAGCCAAATAACCAGGGGTGGCGGTAAGGAAACATTTGTGTGGGGCTAGTCCCAACAACAAGCATTCAACGATTTGAAGCAGCGCTTGTGCTTAGCCATAGTACTTTCACTACCAGACCTGCAACAACCCTTTGAGATCGAGACAGATGCTTCAGACTATGAAGTCGGCATCGTTCTCACTCAACACGACCACCCCGTGGCCTATCATAGTGAGACATTATCAAATGTTGTTCGTAAGTACCCTACTTATGACAAAGAAATGTAATCCATTGTGCAAGATTTCTGCCAATGGAGACATTACATTCTTGTGAATGAGACAATCATCCACACTAATCATAAGCCACTGTAGTTCATGCAGACTCAAGAAAAATTGCAAAATGATCTCCATCAAAAGTGGTCCACATACTTGCAGCAATTCCACCTCAACATCAAGTATAAAACAGGAAGCACCAATGGTGTCTTTGATTGCCTCATCAGACCGCCAATTATGACACTCACCATGGTGCTAGACTCCTACGACCATGAGACATCTAGATGGACCCAACTCTATGAGACAGACCCAAACTTCTCCACCAGCTACCAAATGTTGGGTTCAAACACAGTTGTCGATAATTTCAATCTTCAGGATGGGTTGTTGTGTCATATGGGACATATCTATGTTCCATCAAGCGAGTGAGCGAAGTTGATCTTGGAATCCCACTACAGTAGGGTGGTGGGACACTACGACATTGAAAATATAATGGTGATGCTACAAAAACATTTCTACTAGCTAAAACTTCGACAAGAGGTCAACGAGTATATCAGGTCCTCCACTGCCTACGTTATTGCCAAATCGACCACTAAGAAATAGGGCCTGTACACCCCTCTTCCTACTACTGACAGCCCATGGGAATCCATTTCAATGGACTACATGTTGGGCCTCCCATCCACCAAGTGGGGAAATGACTGTGTTTTTGTGGTTGTTGATCGCTTTTCTAAGATGGCGATTTTGGTTGACTGCAAGAAGAACATCACATCAGAGGCCACTGCCAAGCTCTTCTTTGAACGATTCTGGGTACATTTTGGAATCCCAGAAACCATAGTCTAAGATCGAGACAGTCGATTTCTCATCACATTCTGGTCGATCCTCTGGTCACTGCTGGACACCAAGCTCACCAAATCCACAGCCTTCCATGCCTAGAAAGATGGCCAAACCGAGGTCGTAAATTCAATGATTGTGCATATCCTTCACATGTATAATTCAAATCACCATTTCACATGGTATGAGAGCCTTCCCTATGTCCAACATAGCTACAACTGAGCCCTGCATAGCTCAATCGGCCACAACCCCTTTCAGGTGGGGTTGGGATTCAAACCATTGGGTCCCATAGATGTTGAACTTCCCCTTGTGGTCACCTCGACTGACTCATCTCCTGCTCCAACTGAAGCTGACAAAGCCACCCGGTTCATTGAGAAGATCGAGCACATCCACCAACAAGTTTAGGATATCCTACAGAAGTCCAATAATAAGTACAAGCAGCGCCATGATCAACATCGAGTGCCACATAAGTTTTAGGTGGGCGACAAAGTATGGTTGCACTTGCAGAAATAATGCCTTACAGGACCCCATCAGAAGCTTTTCCCACTCTGTTATGGGATATACACCATCACCAAGGCTATGGGGGATAATTCTTTTGATCTCAACATTCCTCCTTTCCTTGGCCTGCACCCAGTGTTCAACGCGGATCTCCTTTGCCCTTATTTCCCACCATTATTGGACACCTCAGACGTAGCAGAACAGTTGACACCAACAGAGCTCAACCTTGAATACATACAATAGGCATCCAACGATCATATTTTGGAAACACAGATCAAGGTTACTCGACAACAAATGATCCAACTTTATTGTGTCATAAAAGCAGGACACTTCCTACACCAAGGAAAGTGGCTCACCCAGGGCCAAATTCAACAGAAATTTCCTCATCTGATGGGGGAAATAAATGAAATGGATACCATTTATTACTAATGAGGGATTATTGATCTAGGTGGATATCGGTGGACACCCACCTTTTCCAACTGGCTCAAAATAGTTTTCTGGCAATTTTAGCAATTTACTATTTTTAGCAGTTTTAACTTCTAGGGCCATTTTGAGGGCCTAAATGAAGGTTTTTTTGGATCAAGATTCTCAATGAATAAAATTTAAGTTATTTAGAACCCAAAATGAATCTCCTTGACGATACCTTTCAAACAGTCTATCATATGCCTAAAACGGACATCGTATGCAAAAGTTACGACCCCGGGAAGTTGATCTACTAACTTACCCAGACGTTGCCCACATGACTTTTGGCGCTTTATCTCCCAGGGTTAGGTTTTTGGATGTCTAGGGTTTTTTGGAATTCCTTTTTATTTTAAAAAGGCCTTCAGATCCTCATTGTAATCATCTTCTTGCGAATGAGTGCAGCCGTCACATCTCTTCTCAGAGATAAGCCACCACCATTCCAACAAGTTTGTTTACGCTACATTTTACAGTTTTAGCTTATTTCCTTATTGAATAGAAAACCATTTTTACTGTATCTCTATTATTTTGTGTTAAGAAAATATTAATAATATGTAGTCATTTCATTCTTCTCATAAAATCTGGATCAGTGGTATCAGAGGGGTCTGCTCCTTGTTGTCTTAATGCATGTCTCCAACGAGGTCAGAATACAAAGAGTTGGGTCTCAAGCTTGTTTCTCTTGAGGACAAAATCTCTCACATGCCCAAGAAACCTCTAATGGAAGGAGGAAGGAAAGATGATGGGACAAGATATCCTTTTTGGCATGTTTTATAGGCAGCATATGATTGTCATTGATGGCAAGTACAGTAGCGATGATGGTTTGAGTATAGGAAGAATGTAACAGATGGTCACCAGAAGTATTTTGTGAAGACGTTGCAGAGAAAGCTTGATAAGATCAGAAGAGATATTGCAGAGGATGGTTGGCATGATTTACAGGCAGTATGTTCTTGTCATTGATGGAAATATCAGAGTATGCAGTGAAGGAAAAACAAGGACAAAGTAAGCTCAGGAGGAATTAGCGTAGAGTCAAACGCAGTGCGTAGGTGTGCACCAAGGATGAGGTTAACTCATTTCCAAAGCTCAAGAGAGATAACGTACTCAGGATCTTAGGCGGATCAAAGTTTGAGGCCCTTGAGACTTAGAAATTCTCCCAAGTAAGAAGGATGTGTAAGCTCAGGAGGAGAAGCGTTAGTGATCGTTGGATCCCATCCTGAATTCTCGATGGCCGTCAGATCTGAATGTAGACAAGAAGAGCGCGCTGAAGATGAGAACAGATCTCAGGCGTTAGATCCAATCACGGGATCCGACCATCATTGGATCAAAGAGAACCTGCATGTTGTTTAAAGTACAAGGAGAAGCGGGCATACAAAATCTCGAAAGAAGGAGGACCGTCCATTTACGGGTAGGACACGTGGACATAGATCATCATTTCACTGGCTGGGAAGTCAAAGGAATGAGGTTCCCTAACCTGTCGAATTCACGAAATGAGAAACCCTGAAGTAAAATCCATTTCAAAGTTTTGGAAATCGAGAGATGGAGATGTCAAGAACTCCTACCACAGGAGTCTTGAAATTGCGAAATGCGAAACGTCGAAATCTCGTCAACTGTCCATCTCAGGGGGTTATGTGGACCGTTGATCCGACTCCCTTTCATTGGAAATCGGGAGATGGAGATGTCAAGAACTCCTACCACAGGAGTCCCGAAATCACGAAATGAGAAACGCTGAAATCCCATCAATCGTCCATCTCAGGGGGTTATGTGGACCGTTGATCCCACTCCCTTTCAGAGTTTTAGAAATCGAGAGATAGAGATGTCAAGAAATCCTACCATAGGAGTCCTGAAGTCACGAACCCCGAAATAGCGATATGAGAAATCACAAAGAGATCAAGACCATCGAATCACTTAGAGTGTGGACCATTGATCCGACTCCATTTCAGAGCTTTGGATATTGGGACATGGAGTGTCAAGAGACTCTACCATAGAAGTGCTGAAATCCCGAAATGCCGAAATGAAAAACATGTTTTGGCTCAATCTGTGGTCACAGCCATTGGTCACATTGGTGGAAGATGAAGGAAGGAGCTAGTTCAGATAAGCTACATTTCAGAGTTTCGGGGATCAGAACATGGAGTGTAATGAAATCTTTACCACGGGGATCCTGAAATGTCGAAGTGAAAAATGGAAAAGTAAATGAAAGTTTCTATGAATTCAATCCAATGGTGCAAGTGAAGTTGAACAAGATCGCAGGGCTACTTTTGCGCTTCTTAGTGTAACAGCTAAAAAAAATGATGATCTCTACTAGAGGACTCAAAGAGGACTGAGTGTGATCGCCAAAGAAGATGAAGAGTCTTAAGGCATCTTCGAGTGGATTGAGGATTATTGATTCAGGCGATTGATAGATGGAAGGAGGTTGAAGTCTATAGCTGAAAACAGAAAGGATAAGCTTGTCTAAGATAGAGAATACGAAGAGCCTCAATTACCAGAGAAACTAAGGAATCTCATAATAACACCCAATGATGATGGATGCGTAGGTGAAACCGCCAGAGAAGCTGAAGAGTTACCATGATGATCAGGAAGATGACTCACAATGAGCAGAAGATGCAAAACAGAGAGATGGTGTGGTGCACAAGAGATTGGATAGTTGTGGAAGAGTGAAGTGGAGAAAAATATCTGATGTGGAGGAGATTGGGGCGGAGTGAGCATGCATAGGCATGGCGAATATTGCATGCACAAGGAGCACAGAGACTATAAGAATGTGGAACAAAGAAGAGATAAGAGTTGTTGTTGTGGGGAGTGATTCATGTGTGTAGAAGGAGTTAGAGTTCAACAGCTAAAATGCGCAGAAGAGGAAAGGTGCATTGAATGGACATGGCGCACAGAGAAGAAAAAGGCAGAAGAACAAAAAGTGCAATGCATGTGTGCAGGAAGACAGTGAGGTAGACAGAACAGGGAATTGTAGCAGAACAGTGATGAGACCGGTAAGCCATTGTTGAACATTATATCACCGTAATAAGTTTCAGTAACAAATATTCATAATCTAGGGTGGAAGGGAGGTGCTAGGGAGGACTAGTGTCCTCAGAGATTCAAGTGGGTGCTTGAACATAGGGAATTGTAGCATCCTTCTAGTTGGTACTAGAGAAACCAGGGAGTTGGTGCTTCCTTCTAGTTGGTGCTAGAGAAACCAGAGAGTTGGTGCTAGAAAAACCAGGGAGTTGGTGCTTCCTTCTAGTGGGTTCTAGAGAAAACAGAGATTTGGTGCTCTCAGCAAGTTGCATCTTGCAAAACAGAGGTTGTAGCCTCACAATGAGTTGGAGCTCATATGTATGATAATTTAAAGAATGTAAAGATTACTTATCATATAAAGAAAAAAAAGTTTTTACCCTTTATGGGTTTCCTCAGAAAATATCTATCTTTGTGTATCTCATGTGTGTGACTGATGTTGAATATGCTATTTCTTACTTCCCTACACTATTTAGAATGTCATTAAGTGTTTCTGCAAAGAGTTTAAAATAAGTATAATTGGTTAAGCCCGATAACAACTGATTCACTCCCCCCCCCTCCCCTTCAGTTGTCCAACAATTGGTATCAGAGCTGGTGCCTTTTATTTAAAGGTAGATCTGTAAGCTTAAACATGACAAGCCATGAAGGGACTTCAGTCACTAGGCCTCCTCTATTTGATGGAATGAATTTTTCCTTCTAGAAGGTTAGAATGAGAAAATACCTAATGGACTTAGGAGTTGATGTTTGGGATGTAGTGGAGATTGGATACATAAATCCTGTTGTGCTAGCTTCTAAGGATGATAAGTTATAATTTAGCTTTAATTCTAAGGGAATGAATGCTATAAGGTAATGAATTCTATCTTGAATGGACTTACAGAAGCCGAGTTTGTGAAGGTGATGCATCTTCAAACTGCTAAAGAAATGTGGGACAAACTCATTAACAATTATGAAGGTAATGAGAAGGTAAAATATGTCAAGCTTCAAACCTACAGAGTATAGTTTGAAAAGCTACAGATGAAATAATATGAAACCATTGGGAAGTATTTTCTGTGAGTTGAAGAACTAGTAAATGCAGTGAAAGCACTTGGTGAAAAAATTGAGGAATCCTCTTTAGTTCAGAAAATTTTGAGATCTCTACCAGATAGGTTTAACCTAAAGGTCTCAACTATAGAAGAACTTAATGATATAAAGACTTTGGCTTTTGATCAACTTCTAGGAATGTTGACTGCATATGAAATGAGGATAGTCACAGATAAAACCACCTCTAGAGAAGCATCATTTAAAGAAGATAAGAATGAAGATTGTGAGCCTGATGAAATTGAAGCAAAATTGGTGAGAAGACTAAAGAAAGGATCAGGAAAGTACCAAGGTAAGTTTCCCTTCAAATGTTTCAACTGTGGTAATATAGGTCATTTTTCAAATACATGTCCACACAAGAAACATGATCAAAACTCTGAAGATGAAGAGAAGCACAAATCAAGAAGATTTGATAAGAAGAAAAGTTTATGTGTAAACAATGATGACTCCTCAGAAGACACCGATAGTGAATCTTCCTGTGAAGATAAATTAAATGACTTCATGCTTATGGCCAAAGAGGATTATGATATTGAAATCATAGACAATGATGAAAATGAAGAAGAAGTCGTGGTTTACATGGAAGGAGAATTGATCAGTGCACTGGAAGAGATTGACATGCTAAGAATGAAGAACAGAAAGAAAAGACAATTGCTGATACAATTTGAGAAAGATAGTACAGGACCTAATGAAGACCTTGTCCTATTAAAAGTAGAATTAGAGGAGGCAAATAAAATCGAAGATATTCTGAAAAAACAACTATCAAAAAAGAAGGCAAGAGGTGAAGCATTAGAACAAGAAGTAGTGAAAACTAGGAAAGAGATGGAGAAGTTTCAAGCCTTGTATAATCAAAATCTACCAAGTATCAAAGCCTCAGAAAGATTATCCACCTTTCTGAATCAACAAACAAATCCAAAGTTAAAAATAGGTTTGGGTTATCAAGAGGGATCAAGTAGTGGTCATCCAATCAACAAATACTTCATAAAGTTTGTTAAATCTACAACCAATGATGACAACAAACCTGCAAAAACAAAGGAAGATAATCAATCGCTCAGGATGAGTAAGGAGAAAGGTGCCAGAACTGAATCTGTAGAACAAGGAAATAATGCAATCCCTTCTCAAAGACATCATCAACATGGAAGAAATCAATTTACTCAAAGAAGACAACCATTTTCCAGGTACAAAGAATTTTTCTATGGATATTGTTTCTACTGTTCTAACTTTGGTCACAAAGTTGTAAATTGTTCCTTAAGACTTAGACATGAGGAAAGGAATAAATATATACCACAACAAAGAATGATACAGCCAAGTAACAAACCATCACAGATTGCAAATTGCCAAATTAAGTTGAGAGACATGCAACTGAGGAGGTCAAGAAATAATAAATAGTCAATGAGTAGACAACGCTGCAACAATAACTTTGACCTATTGAACAATGAGATTGAATGTTATAACTGTCACAAATTTGGCCACAAAGATGCAAATTTCCATCTGAATAATTACAAAGCAGATCCAAGGATAAAGTTCTTAGATAGAAAGGCCAACACATGGAAAAGGAAAGATAGTGAAAAATGTGGTCAAGCACTTTCAACTCAAAAACAGAAGGCCTCTGGGAATATAGACAGTGGATGTTCCAAGCACATGAATGGAGACAAGGATAATCTACTATCCATAAGTAAAATCAAAACAGGAAATGTGATCCTTGAAAATGATGAACCAGGAAAAATCAAGGATAGAGGGATGATGAGTTTGAGTAATGACAAAGGAGATACCCAGTACGTTCTGCTTGTGGATGATCTGAAACATAATTTTCTCAGTACAAGTCAAAAATGTGACAGAGGTAGTGAAGAGGTGTTCACGTACAAAGAATGTAATGTAAATGTAAACTTGGGACAAGTGGTGAATAAAGGCATAAGGACAATTAATGATGTTGAAATTGAATCCTCCCCTGCAAGTAAAGAAGAAGATTTAGATACAATAAAAGGATGTTCAGTTAGCATTTTCCCCATGGATGAAGTAGGAGAAAAACCATGTCATAAGCTAGAAGAAGAAGTCTTGAAGGTTGAGAAGGAAAACACCCAAAGCAAGTTCTTAAATAGCTCCATGACCCTGGATAAGATCTTGGATAGTCAGAGATCACCAAATGACAAATCTGGTATTGGATACAAGAAGGAAGAAATAAGTACTCCTAAGAAACCTGATATAGGTCCTTTGTCTATGAAAAAGAAAAGAAGGTATGAGAGTGGTTGTAGCGTTTTTTTATTGTGATTGAATATGGTCATAAAAGCCTTGGATGGTAAGCATCATGAAAGAAAAATGAAAATTTCAGTGATAGAGATCGATGAGAATCAATGGAGAGATCCTAGGGTTGTTTGAAAAGTACAAGCTACAATTATGTAGTATGTCAGTAGGACAACAACCCTTCAACAACAACATTTTGTTTTACAAAATGATCTACATGACATCATGTAGAGATAACAACAGGAAAGACCTTGTCAGGGAAAGCTAACCTTTTAGAAATAAAGGAAGAAAATAGTCAAAAGCAGAGAGATAATAGTGACAGGGGGAGTCATCCACTCATGAGAAGAAAAGGTTGATGAAGGAGTCCTAGTAAGAGAGGTGAGCAATTTTTAGTTTTCCACAGAGGATACAACGGAAGATGAAGATGAACAGGTCCAAGAATCATAAAGAGAAGACTCTAGTTTAGATACAAATATTTTGCATGCCTCAAATGAGAGAGTCCATCCAGTCAGGGGGAGTTTGCGTTGGTTTGATATTTGATACCTCCTAAAAATACTGCAACATCTCAGGGGGAGCATGTTCTCTTTGACATTGATGTCAAAGGGGGAGAAAAGAATCTGGGTACCTTTGTTTCCATCAATGCCAAAGGGGGAGATTGTTGGCATGTTTTACAGGTAGCGTATGCTTGTTATTGATGGAAAGTACAACAACGATGATTGCTTGAGTACAGGAAGAATGTAACAGATGGGAACCAGAAGTATTTTTGGAAGAAGCTACAGAGCAAGCTCGATAAGATCAGAAGAGATAGTGCAGAGGATGGTTGGCATGCTTTACAAGCAGTATGTGCTTGTAATCTTAGGAGGAATTAGCGCAAAGTAGAACGCAGTGCATAGGTGTGCACCAGGGATGAGGTTAACTCATTGCCAAAGCTCAAGAGAGATAGAGTACTTAGGATATCAGGCGGATCAAAGGTCGAGGCCCTTGACACTTAGAAATTATCCCAAGTAAGAAGGATGTGTAAGATCGGGAGGAGAAGCATCAGTGATCATTGGATCCCATCCTGAATTCCCGATGGCCATTAGATCTGAAAGTAGACAAGAAGAGCACATTGAAGAGGAGGATATATCTCAGGCGTTAGATCCAAGCGCGAGATCCGACCATCGTTGGATCAAGGAGAACCTACACATTCTTTAAAGTACAAGGAGAAGCGGGTGTACAAAATCCTGAAAGAAGGAGGACTGTCTATTTATAGGTAGGGCATGTGGACATAGATCATTGTTTATTTGACTGGGAAGTCAAAGGAATGATGTTCCCTAACCTGCCGAATTTGCAAAATGTGAAACCCCGAAGTAAACTCCACTTCAGAGTTTTAGAAATTGGGAGATGGAGATGTCAAGAAATCCTACCACAGGAGTCCAGAAATCGCGAAATGCGAAACACCAAAATCCCATCAACCATCCATCTCAGGGGGTTATGTGGACCATTTATCCAACTCCCTTTCAGAGTTTCAGAAATCGGGAGATGGAGATGTCAAGAAATCCTACCACAAGAGTCTCGAAATCACGAAATGTGAAATGCTAAAATCATGTCAAACATCCATATCAGGGGGTTATGTGGACCGTTGATCTGACTCCCTTTTGGAGTTTCAAAAATTGGGAGATGGAGATCTCAAGAACTCCTACCATAGGAGTCCCAAAGTTGCGAACCCCAAAATTGCGAATGACGAAATCATGATATGCGAAATCACGAAGAGATCAGGACCGTCGAATCACTTAGAGTGTGGACCATTGATCCGACTCCATTTCAGAGTTTTGGATATCGGTACATGGAGCATCAAGAGACTCTACCATAGGAGTGCCGAAATCCTAAAATGTCGAAATGAGAAACATGTTTTGGCTCAATCTGTGGTCGCAGCCATTGGTCACATCAGCGGAAGATGAAGGAAGGACCTAGTTCAAATAAGCTCCATTTCGGAGTTTCGGGGATCGGGACATGGAGTGTAACAAAATCTTTACCACAGGGATCCCAAAATGTCGAAGTGTGAAATGGAAAAGTAAACACAAGTTTCTATGAATTCAATCCAATGGTGTAGGTGAAGTTGAACAAGATCACAGGGCTACTTTTGCGCTTCTAAGTGTAACAGCTAAAACAAATGATGATCTTTGCTAGAGGACTCGAAGAGGACTGAGTGTGATCACCAAAGAAGATGAAGAGTCTCAAGGCATCTTTGAGTGGATTGAGAATTATTGATTCAGGAAATTGACAGATGGAAGTGGATTGAAGTCTGTAGCTGAAAACATAAAGGATAAGCTCGTCTAAGATAGAGAAGATGAAGAGCCTCAACTACAAAAGAAACTAAGGAATCTCAGAATAACACCCAATGATGATGGATACATAGGTGAAGCCGCCAAAGAAGCTGAAGAGTTACCATGATGATCAGGCAGAGGACTCACAATTAGCAGAAGATGCAGAACATAGAGAGGGTGTGGTGCACAAAAGATTGGATAGTTGTGGAAGAGTGAAGTGGAGAAAAATC
Source organism: Picea glauca (assembly GCA_000966675.3). Classification (NCBI taxonomy): domain Eukaryota; kingdom Viridiplantae; phylum Streptophyta; class Pinopsida; order Pinales; family Pinaceae; genus Picea; species Picea glauca. The sequence continues at coordinate 475,349 of JZKD02S1318094.1, forward strand.
TCCAATGTGGAGGAGATTGGGGCGGAGTGAACATGCACAGGCATGGTGAATATTGCATGCACAAGGAGAACAGAGACTATAAGAATGTGGAACAAAGAAGAGATAAGAGTTGTTGCTGTGGGGAGTGATTCATGTGCGTAGAAGGAGTTAGAGTGCAACAACTGAAATGCATAGAAGAGGAAAGGTGCATTGAATGGACATGGCGCATAGAGAAGAAAAAGGTAGAATAATGGAAAGCGCAATGCATGTGTGCAGGAAGACAGTGAGGTAGACAAAGCAGGGAAATGTAGCAGAATAGTGATGAGACTGGTAAGCCATTGTTGAACATTATATCACTGTAATAAGTTTAAGTAACAAAGATTCACAATCTAGGGTGGAAGGGAGGTACTAGGGAGGACTGGTGTCCTCAGAGGTTCAAGTGTGTGCTTGAACACAGGGAGTTGTAGCTCCCTTCTAGTTGGTACTAGAGAGAAGAACATATTGAGGGAGTTGTAGCTTCCTTCTAAAGTTGACGATCAAGATGCTATTGCATGAGAAGAACATCTTGAAGATAAAGTAGTTGGTCCGATTCAAAAAGGATAATGTTCAAGAACTCGGGCAATAACAATGACATAGAGATCAGACATACGTTCAGAGAAGTTACTTTGGAAAACTTGTTTGAGAGAGATCAAGAACCTCTTATGCAGGAACAAGGATTCTATATTGGGGAAGAGGAAGAGCTACCGAGTGAAGAACAGTCAGGATTCGTTCAACCGAGAGAAGAAAAGACTGAAGAACCTCACCGGGAAAAGACAGAAACTTCAAGAATTGCATAGACTGTTGAAGTAAGTACTATTATTCCTCTTGTTGATTCATCAGTGTTAAGCAATCAGAGTCACCAGAGCATTCAGAGCACTGTCACTAGTAGTCCACCACATACTCAATCAGGAAACCTAGGAATATTTATGGAAGATGAGATGAGGCTCCCTATATTTAGGGGAGATGGATCTGAAGATCCTGATCAACACTGGTTCCTATGTGAATTCGTATGGAATCTTAAGAATGTCACCAACGAAGCTGTTAAAAGAGCTCAGTTTATTACTACCCTAAGAGATCATGTGCTAAGTTGGTACATGAAGCTTGTTGAAGAACTTGCATAACCTAAGTCACTGAATGAGATTAAGAATTCATTGATTGTAGAGTTCAAGAAATGCAAGTCATGGCCACAATATATTACGGAGCTGAAAGAGATCAAGAAAAAAGTAGATTAACCTCTTTGGGAGTTCGATAGAGATTTAAGACCTTAACAGGTTGGTTGACTTTTCAAATCCCAGATGAGTAGAACAAGGAATTGTTCATTACTTCCATTTTACCACACATCAAAGTTTCTCTGATGCAACATAAGATTGCTTCGTAGGATGAGGTGTTGGAGATCGCCATGAATTTAGAATCAACCCCTATGGGAGAATCTAGCTTAGGTATGAGTCAAATCTTGAGTTGTCTAACTAGTTTGTCTCTCCAAGTAGAAGATACGAAGAAAGACAAGGGAAAAGATAAAAGAGAAGACATCTAGTGTGTCAGATGTAAATCAGAAGGCCATGATAAGGAAAACTACCCCCCATTTCATGAATACTTGTCCTCTAGAGCTCCAATCCCCTTGAAGCAAGTCACCCTACCCTGGTGCGAGGTATGTAGAAATAGACATCCCCTTGGTGAGTGATATTACATGAAAAAATATGTTCAACACCCACAAATTTGTATTTCATGTTCTGCAAGTCTATGGGGCATGATGATCAGGATTGTAGGGATTATGAACTCATGCATGAAAGGTCTAGAGACATATACAATATTCAAGGTGAAGTACAACAAGAAGGAAACACTACGCAGTATAATTCCCTAGGAAGAGGAAACTTCAACCCTTGCGGTGGATTTAGAGGAAGAGGAAAAGGAGGAGGTATGGATCAAGGTCGAGGACAGATCATATGTTACAACTTCACACAACCAGGACATTTAGCAATGGACTATCAGAACCCTTGTCCGACTTGCATCTACTGCAGTTCATTCAAACATCTTATAGAAGATTGTCTTGTGTTGCTAGCCAAACTTCATGAGAGATGACGACCTCGGCAGAACCCTCAAGTGTAACTGATATATGTTGAACCTCATGGAGAATACCCTAGAGTTGATGTTATCACCAGAGGTGGTGTTGTTACAAGAAAAGACAGAATGACCTAAGGAAAAACTACAGAAGAATCAGGAGTCAGGAAAGTTATAGAGAAGACACAAAATTTTGATGCAAAGAAAGAAAAACAAATGTTTGAGGAGGCAAGAAAAGAATTCAAGGGAGATCAAGGTTCTTCATCAAATACACAACCAGAAGTAAGAGAATGTGTAATTCCTCTGGAATTTGGAATTCCTATGGAATTCAGAATTCCTCTGGAATTCGATCAGTCTGCTCTGCCAAAAGAAGGAAAAGAGGTAAGAAGGCTCTTGGAATTCTTATATACTTGTATTAAGTTGATTCAGGATGAAAGAATTGTACAAGAGATATAGAATTTAATCAGACAGTATGATATAGGAAATATATACCCCCCTACTCAATAGGGAATTACACCAAGTCTCTAAAAGGAGAAGGAGAAATAAAGAATTACACTTGAATTCTCAAATTGGAGAGTATGATATAGACTATGTGGTCCTTGACTTGGGGTCAGAAGTCAATGTCATGATGAAGCAGACCAAGGCACTGATGGGAAAACCTAGGTTGATCTATTCCCCTATCAGGCTTAGGATGGATAATCAACAAGTTGTAATCCCCTTTGGAATATTGGAACATGTCCCTGTGAAAATCGACGGAGTGAGGATGTTTGCAGATTTTGAGGTGATTGAGATAGTTGATGACAACTGTCCTTACCCTACATTGTTAAGAATTGATTAGGCTTTCAATAATTCCAATGTGATTGATTTAAAGAAAAGATGAATGAAATTTGAAGGAGAGGACCTTAGGGACATTGCATCCTTGGATTCCGATGAAGGTCAGTGATACACAAAACCTATCATATAAGAAGACCACACATATGAACTGGAAAACATATAAAAATTAACAGCCAGACAACAAGACTACATTAATCCTATGGTGGATGGGAATTTGAGCTGGCGAGGTGACAACGCATGTTCATCAAATTTAGAAGAAGCACTGGAGAACTAGAAAAACAAAATGTATGAAGTATCTACAAGGAGATGTGGTATATTAACCAGAGACGTTCGTGGGATCAATACAATAGTAAGTAACTTACCCACCTTTGATGGTATGAATCATTTAGAAGCTTGGTAAAGTTTGAAGAAATTGTACCAACACAACAATTTTTTTTGGCAATGGATGAGGCCCTAAAATCAAATCCAGCGAGATGGTGGGGGACACACAAAGACAAAATTAAAGACTGGGCACAATGTCATACTTTGATGACAACGCGGTTCTCAGAGTAAGTATAAGGCTACGAAGTTAAGTAAATAGGTCAAAGCTATCTGAAGGACCATGTGTGAACCTACGAGGAAGCCTGGAGCAACATTCCCCAAGAGCAGTGGGTGAACAAATTCATTAACACACTGGACACAACCCCTATTAACTGGTACCTTCAAGCAGAACTGGGCCTCATTACTACAAATTAGGAAGGTATGAATCAAAATTTTGTAACTACCTTCTTATTCGAAAGTCAATATCCTTCAGTAGATCAAGTATTACATATCGTAAGAAAGAAAGTATTTGAGGAGGCCTATAGCCTTCCTTTCGAGAAAGAAGAGGATGAATGGATATAGCCTCTCCAGAAACTACAAGACTGTTACAACATCAATGCTGATGAAGACAGTGATCCTAGGAAGGTGAACATCGCCGAAGCAGAAGGCCAAAGAGACATAGAAGGACCAGGAGTTGAGATACCTTTCATTGTAAAGCTGATCAAGATTAAGAAAGTCAATATTGGAATAGAGGAAACATCGAAGCTTGCCAATGTTGGAGACTATTGGGATGTTTCCACTATTGACAAAATCATAGAGTTACTGCATGAATATCAAGACTTGTTTTCAACCAAGTTTGTTGATATGAAGGGTATTAAGGGGCCTATGGGAGAGATGAGTATCCCTTTGAAACCAAATGCAAGACCAGTCAAACAGAGACCCTACAGATTGAACCCCAAATATAAGGAGAAATTGAAAATTGAGCTCGACGGAATGCTGGAAGCAGGGATTATAGAACCTGTGGAAGAGTCCGAATGGATAATCCCTATGGTGGTACAAGACAAGAAGATAGGAGAGATTAGGATCTGTGTAGATCTTAGGAAGTTGAACGATGCTTGTTTGCATGACCCCTTCCCTACTCCCTTCACTGACGAAGTGTTAGATAATGTAGGAGGCTAGGAGGTATATTCTTTTACAGATGGATTTTCAGGATACCATCAGATTTGAATTGCCAAGGAAGATCACCATAAGACCAAATTTGCAACAGAATGGGGATCCTATCAGTATAAAGTGATGCTATTTGGATTGAAGAATTCCCTAGCCATATTTTCCAGGGTGGTGGTCGAAGTGTTCAAAGAGTTTTTACATAAATTTCTAGAAGCATACTTTGATGATTGGATTGTTTTTAGTTTATTGAAGAATCATATTGAATGTCTAAGGCTAATGTTGGACAAGTGCAAGAAGTGTTAGATTGCCTTAAACTTGAAGAAATGCATCTTATTTTCACCATTTGGAGTGTTGTTAGCTCATATTGTATGCAAGCCAGGATTGTCGGTAGATCCATCTAAGATTTCCATTATAGTCGATCTACCCCCTCCTACTTCAATCAAACAGCTGTGCACTGTGATGGGACATATTGGATACTACTGGAAGTTCATTAAATCTTATGCACAAATTATAGCACCCATGGAGAATATTTTGAAGGAAGATTGTCAATTTCACTGGACAGAAGAATGCCAACAGAGCTTCGACACGCTGAAACATAAAATGGTTATTGTGCCTATTCTAGTTTTCCCAGATTGGAGCAAGGAATTTCACGTGCATTTCGATGCATATTCTATTGCATTAGGAGTCGTGTTAGCACAACCAGGAACAAAAGACATTGATGACCCATTATCCTTTTCTAGCAGGAAGCTATCAACAACAAAGATTAATTACACCACCACTGAAAGGGAAGGTTTAGCCATGGTGTATGTGCTGCATAAGTTTCTCCACTACTTGTTGGGAGGAAATTTTAAAATGTTCACTGATCACTCTCTGCTGAAATACCTAGTCAATAAACCAGTGTTGGGGGGGAGAATATGCAGATGGATTTTGCTATTTTAGGAATATGATTTTGGGATTGTGGTTAATCCAGGAAGAATGAACAATGGTCCTGACCACTTGTCGAGGTCAGAACATGGAGAAGAGCCTACTAGCTTGGAGAATACACTGTCGAATGCACAACTGCTAGCCATTAGAAATATTGATGATCACTTCACAGAGATAGTCCATTTCCTATCAACAGGAATGGCACCTAGTGAGTATACAATCACCCATAAGAAACAACTAGTCATTTGTGCTGTAGAATTTTCACTTATAGTTGGATAGCTATATAAGATGGGACCTGATGAGATATTGAGGAGTTGTGTTATGGAGACAGAGCGACCATTGATCCTCATTGAAGCTCATGAAGGCATTGCAAGAAGACACTACGCAGGGAAAACAACAACACAGAAGGTTCTTAGAGCTAGCCTTTGGTGGCCTACCCTACACATAGATGCTAAGGAATATTACAGAGCCTGTGATGCATGCCAACGAGTTGGGAAACTATAAAAAAGAGATGAAATACCTTTAGAACCACAACTGGCCCTACAAGCATTTAAGAAATGGGCCATTGACTTCGTGGGACCTATAAGCCCACCAGGAAAGTGCACAGGAGCCAGATACATAATCACTGCGACAGAGTACTTGACTAGATGGGCCAAAGCGAGAGAAGTGAAGGACTGAAGTGCAACTACAACTCCACGCTTCATATTTGATGACATCATAACCAGGTTTGGATGCCCAAAGATCCTTATGAGCGATCAAGGCACACACTTCAGCAATAAGACCGTTGAAGCCTTCACCAAGGAATTTGTAGTCCATCATTAGAAGAGCACGACTTACCATCCACAAGCGAATGGGACAATTGAAGAATTCAATAAGATCTTGGAGACAATGCTAATGAAGATTTGCAGTGTGAACAAGGATGACTAGGATTTAAGAGTACCAACAGTACTATGGGGCTACAAAACTACTTGCAAGAAACTGACCATGCAGACCCCCTTCAAATTGGTATATGGTCTAGAAGAAGTTGTACCCATGGAATATGTGGTACCAAGCCTAAGAATCACTGCTTTTATAGGTATGGATGCCACTGGCGTTGTTCAAGAGAGGCTCGCATAGTTGACAGAACTAGAAGAAGACAGATTCATTGCAGGATTCCATTAGCAAGTACAGAAGGAAAGAGAGAAGGCCTACCACGACAGACACATCAAGAAGAAGGCATTTAAGCAAGGTGATCTAGTATTGGTATATGATAGTAAGTTCATGAAGCATCTAGGAAAGTTCAAAATGCATTGGTTTGGGCCATATGAGGTTGCCTATATTACAGAAGGAGGAGTTGTGCAGTTGGAAACTTTGAAGGGAGAATGGAAGGAAGCTTTGGTGAACGAGAGCTGACTGAAGTTGTACTCGGACAACCAGCTACCTCACAGCTCTCATTAAAAGCATGAGGAAAATGTTCTAGGTACCAGGTGTAGTTGAAACTGGGTACCAGACACAAAAAAGACAGTCTGCACAAGGAAGGAAAGAAGGCATAGAGATGAAATAAAAGGCTACTCTGCGTAGTCTGAAGTCGAATAAAAATAGAAGGATCAGATCTGAAGTTCCTCGGAACGAGTCACATGTGAGTGTTGGGGGCCTGTTGGCCCTTGGTTATGTAAGTAAGCGAATATTAAGGTAGAAAAGGATAAACATGAACTGCACGGAAGACACAGTGACTGATACTGGGTCGAAGTGAGCAAAAGAGAAGAAAAGACAGAGTGAAGTAAGATAAAGAAAGCCATTGGATGGGGATAAAGAAATCCATTGGACGGGGATATCAAGGATGACAGATAATCAAGGAAGAAGGATCATGGAAAAATAAGCAAGAAGAAAAATCCACCATTGGATGCTTTGGAGCACCATGCGAGACGGAAGGAAAGACAGGTTGGCGAAGCCCTGAAAATGCGGGTCAAGTTGACCTAGGGTTTTAAACAACTAGGGTTTTGGTATCTAGGGTTTTGACACTTAGGTATTTGCCTAAGGATGTTGGTGAGTTATTGTAATGTATAAATAAAGGTCAAGAGGACCTGGGATGGGTTAGAGAGAGATGGGATTATGTGATGAGGAGAGATTGCTATTGAGAGAGAGGTATTGTATTGTGAGAGCAGTCTATATTGTAAGATCTTTAGCTAAGTGTGAAGATCAACCCTACAGCTGGGTGCATAGGGACGGGAGAGAAAGAGAGAGAAGAAGAAGAAGATATGCTAGCTAAGAGCGCAAATAAGAATTGTATGCTTCATCTTAATATATCATAAAAGCATAGTTATGTGGAAGTAGCCCTAGAGAGAGGGTGAACCACATATATCTCGTGTTATGTGTGACTGATGTTGTGTTCTTTGTCATTTGATATGCTACTATTGTGATAGTGTTCTCGATTTGATATATAACTTGCATAGTAGGTTGTAGGAAGATAAATAATACTAAGTTGTTGTGTGTTGTTGCTTTGAATCCACTTTTCATTCCTTCTATTTGTAGACACCTGTGTCCTGTAATCCCCTATGGCTACTTTAGCTGAGACTACATCTGCCTCACAGTTGTTTCCAAAAGGGCTAGTAGTTAGGGCTTGTTGGTGCACTCTTGGAGTCAAACCCTGGGTCTACCCCTGTGCAAACAACCTTCCACCCCCAAACAGATGGCCAAACTGAGGTTGTAAATCGAATGGTTGTGCATATACTTCGCATGTATAATTCAAATCACCCTCACACATGGGATGAGAACCTTTCCTATGTCCAACATAGCTACAATTGAGCCCTACATAACTCAACTGGCCACAACCATTTCAGGTGGGTTTGAGATTCCAACCATTCAGTCCCATAGATGTTACACTTCCCCTTGCGGTCACCTCGACCGAATCATCTCCTGCTCCAACTAAATCTGACAAAGACACCTAGTTCATTGATAAGAACCATCATGTCTAGAAATAGGTTGAGGATATCCTACAGAAGTCCAATGACAAGTACAAGCATCGCCATGATCAACATCGGGTGCCACATAAGTTTCAGTTGGGCGACAAAGTTTGGTTGCACTTGCAGAAAGAACGCCTTACAGGACCCCATCATAATATTATCCCACTCCCTTATGGGTTGTACACCATCACCAAGGTCATGGGGGATAATTCTTTTGAGCTCAACATTCCTCCTTTCCTTGGCCTACACCCAGTGTTCAACATGGATCTCCTTCGCCCTTATTTCCCACCATTATTGGACACCTCAGACGTAGCAACACAACTCACAACAACAGAGATAAATCATGGCTGCATACAATAGGCATCCAATGATCATATTGTGGACACACATATCAATGACACTTGACAACAAAGGATCCATCTTTATCGAGTTGTCAAAGCAGGGCAACTCTTGCACCAGGGCAAGTGGCTCACCCAAGACCAAATTCAACAGAAATTTACTCATCTGACGGGGGAACTTAACGCAATGGAGATCATTGATTCCTAAGGAGGGAGGATTGATCTAGGTGAATATTGGTGGCCACCCACCTTTTTCAACTAGCTCAAAACAGTTTTATGGCAATTTTGGCAATTTACTATTTTTAGCAGTTTTAACTTCCGGGGCCATTTTGATGACCCAAATGAAGGTTTTTCAGGATCAAGCTTCTCAATAATAATCGAAGGCATGATTTAGAACCCAAAATTAATCTCCTCAATGATTCCTTTCCAATGGACTATCATATTCCTAAAACGAAGATCGTATGCAAAAGTTACGACCCTGAGAAGTTGATGTACTAACTTACCCAGATGGGGCCCACATGACTTTTGGCATTTCATCTCCTAGGGTTTTTTGGAATTCATGTTTATCAGAAAAATGCCTTCAGAGCTTCATTGTAATCATATTATTTCAAATGAGTGCAGCCGTCACATCTCTTCTCAGAGATAAGCTGCCACCATTCCAACAAGCTTGTTTCTGATGCATTTTACAGTTTCAACTTATTTCCTTATTGAATAGAAAACCAGTTTTATGATATCTCTATTATTTTGTGATAAGACCCTGTTAATAATATGTAGTCATTTCATTCTTCTCATGAAATATGGATCAGTGGTATCAGAGCGGTCTGGTCCTTGTCGTCTTAATGCATGTCCCCAACGAGGTGAGAATACAAAGAGTTGGGTCTCAAGCTTGTTTCTCTTGAGGAAAAAATCTCTCACATTCCCAAGCGACCTCTCATGGCAGGAGAAAATGAATATGATGAGATAGGAGATGCTTTCAAACTGTTTATTGAGGAATCCTTCATGCAACAAAGGAACAATATGATGGATAGTTTCTTGCAAATCCTTCGGCGGATACCAACATGTGACGCATCTTCTTCAAGAGGAGGCGCCGCCCCCTTCAAGGTACAAATAAAATTTGATATTCCTATATTTGAAGGTTATTCAGATGCAAATGCTGTAGACAAGTGGTTCAATCTACTAGAAGGGTATTTTTCTGTCCATAACTTTTCAAATAGAGAAAATATTACTTTTGCGCTCGTCAAAGCCATTCCCCATGTCAAAGATCGGTGGGAAAATTTATTTGAGAAAAAGGAAACAAAGGAGCCCTCATTATTTACAATCATGATCGCCTGGGAATCCTTTAGGGATTCTATTAAGGAATAATACTACCCTTTTGGAAGTTATGATGACTTGTATACCAAATGGACCACACTACGACAAGAAAGAGACCAAGCAGTGCCAGTTTTCACAAATATATTTCATATCTTGCGCACCAAGATGGTTATCAAAGATTCAGAGCGACATATTGTGCTCAAGTATTGTAGATCTCTACATAGATACATCCAAACTGAAATGGAATTTCTAGACATATCTTCCTTGGGCGTGACCTACCGATATGTCATCAAAATCGAGAAGAATCTCAAACAAAAGACGTAGCAATTTGGGCCTCGAAATCCCACACAAAAAAATCCAGGAAAGGGTGGCCCCAACCCACAGAAGAGAGGATAGAGAAAAGATGGATAGTATCAGGAGAACTAGTCCAAGCTGCAAGCAAAGAAAGACACGAAAAAGACAAAGAAAGATACCAGGAAATGGTGCGACTTCCATAAGAACCCTTGGCATAACACTGCTGACTATCGCTCAAAGAATTCATTGGTGGCTGAAGTGAAAGCCTCTGAATCAAATGTAGGTTCATACTTTGAGACAAAACTAGAAAGGGAAAGATGGATCATTGATGCAGAACCCAATTCCACCGTTGCTACCACCAAGATCCAACCTGGTGAAAAAGACGAGCCGGAAGAAGGAGAATGCCTCTTCCATTCACAGATGTGTGTAAAAGGCAGCCCACTGCACTTCATCGTTGATGGTTCTAGCTAGAAGAACCTCATATCAGCAGAGGCTATCAAGTGGTTTTCCCAACCGATAATCACCCACAACCCTACACCATTGGATGGCTCCACCAAGGAAGAGATCTTCGCGTTAGCCAACAGTGTCGACTATTGTACGACATCAATACCTTCAAACACGAGGTATTGTGTGATGTTTCTCCTCTCGAAGTTTGTGATGTTCTTTTGGTCCAACCTTATTTATGGAACCGTCATGTTGTATATGGGTCTAGGCCTTGTAGTGTTATTATTACTTTGAATAGGAAATTGTATAGGATACCCGAGGTAGTCCCACCTAGTGCTATTTACTTGATATCTGCTAAGAAATGTAGGAAGGCCATGTCTCAGATGGGGAAGTTTTCCTTCTTCATGATTCTCTCTCAGAGTAAGAGAAAGATCACAGCCACATCTAGGGTCTCTGATACTGACCTATCCACACATAAGAAGCAATTAGATAAGGTCATGGAAGAATACACATATATCTTCTCCTCAACTACTAGGGTACCTCTACACTGCTAGGTCAAGCACCCCATTGATCTGACAGCCAACCCACAACTGCCCAATGGGCCAGTCTATCCCTACTCTTTGTTAGAGAATGAGGAGATCAAGCGACATTTCCAAGAACTACGCCACAAGGGGCACATCCGTCCCAACTCATCACCTTGTAGGAGCCCAATTGTGTTGGTACAGAAGAAATATGGAACCTGACAACTCTATACTGATTATCAGTATCTGAATAAAATCAAAATCAAAATCCGATACCCGATTCCCCAAATCGATGAACTCTTTGAACAAATTAAGGGGGATAAATACTTCAGTAACATTGATCTGAAGTTTGGCTACCACCATGTCCCGATAGAACAGACAAATGTATGGAAAACCACCTTCAAGTCAAAGGAAGGCCTTTTTGAATGTTTGGTCATGCCCTTTGGTTTGACAAATGCTACAACAACTTTCATGAGGATGATGAACGATATCTTGTGAAAATTAACCAATACTATTGTAGTGGTGTATCTATATGACACTCTCATTTACAATAATAATTGGGTTGAACACTTGTAGCACTTTTAGCAGGTTCTCCACACCCTGCGACAACACAAGCTATATGCCAACTTGGAAAAATGATCCTTCGGCACGGACAGGGTCCATTACCTGGGGTACATAATTTATCAGCATGGCATGCATGTGGATCTATCCAAGATCCAAGTCATCCATGATTGGACAACCCCAACCACACTCACTGAGCTTCAGAGCTTCTTGGGCCTTTCCAATTTCTACCACACCTTCGTGTCTTAGCCCTAGTCTCAACCGGTCCCAACAACAAGCGTTCAACAATTTGAAGTAGTTCTTGTGATCAGCCCTAGTACTTTCACTACCAGACCTGCAACAACCCTTTGAGATTGAGACAAATGCTTCAGACTATGTGGTGGGTTTCGTTCTCACTCAACACGACCACCCATTGGCCTATCATAGTGAGACACTATCAGTTGTTGTCAGTAAGTACCCTACTTACAACAAAGAAATGTACTCCATTGTGAAATCCTACCACCAGTGGAGACTTTACATTCTTGGGAAGGAGACAATCATCCACACTAATCATAAGCCACTGCAGTTCATGTAGACCCAAGGAAAATTGCAGAATGATCGCCATCAAAATTGGTCCACATACTTGCAGCAATTCCACCTCAACATCAAGTATAAAATAGGAAGCACCAATCACATCGTTGATTGCCTCAGCAGACCTCCAGTCGTGACACTCACCATGATGCTAGAATCCTATGACCATGAGACCTATGGATGGCCCAAACTCTATGAGATAGACCCAGACTTCACCACCACCTACCAAATGCTGGGTGAAAATGAAATTGTCAATAATTTCCATCTTCAATATGGATTGTTGTGTCATCTGGGCCATATCTATGTTCCATCAAGTGAGTGAGTGAAGATGATCTGGGAAGCCCACTACCGTCAGGTGGTAGGACACTTCCACATCAAAAATATAGTGGCGATGCTATAGAAACATTTCTAATGGTTGAACCTTCGACAGGAGGTCAACAAGTATATAAGGTCTTGCACTGCCTGTGGTATTGCCAAACTGACCACTAATAAATAGGGCTTGTACATCCCTCTTCCTACTCCTGATAGGCCATGGGAATCCATCTCAATGGAATACATGTCAGGCCTCCCATCCACCAAGCAGGGAAATGACAGTGTTTTTTATTTTTTTGATCGCTTTACTAAGATGAAGATTCTAGTTGCCTGCAAGAAGAACATCACAGCAGAGGCCATTGCCAAGCTCTTCTTTGAACGATTCTGGTTACATTTTGGAATACCACAAACCATTGTCTCAGATCAGGACAGTTGATTTCTCAGCACATTCTGGTCGAGCCTCTGGTCACTGTTGGACACCAAGCTCACCAAATCCACGACCATCCACCCTAGACAGATGGCCAAACTGAGGTCATAAATCGAATGATTGTGCATATCCTTTGTATGTATAATTCAAAGCACCCTCGCATGTATAATTCAAAGAACCCTCGCACATGGGATGAGAACCTTCCATATGTCCAACATAGATACAACCGAGCCCTACATAGCTCAACTAACCACAACCCCTTTCAGGTGGGGATGGGATTCCAACCATTGGGTCTCATAGATGTTGCACGTCCCCTTGTGATCACCGTAACCAACTCATCTCCTGCCCCAACTGAAGCTGACAAAGACACCTGGTTCATTGAGCAGATCCAAGTATTAACAATCACTCGACAATCGTTTCTCTTTTGAGAGAGTAAAAAAATATCTTAAATAAGACTCAGTGGGAGTCCCATAGGTATAGGTTAGAATTTTTATGAGTAAGAATATGAGGTTCGAACGCAAAGTAATATTAGAACTATAAGGGAATCTCGGTCCTATGGAATAATATCTGCATGGGCACTAGGTGGAACACAGATTCTAACTAGGGAACCCATGTTTGGGAAGCCTCTACCATTCTATAATGACACTTCTAGTAGCAGTAGGAAGGTTTGGTGTCACTAATAAATGGGTTTATACCTAAGGCATACAGACCACAGTCATAGAATAATGCAAAAAAGAAAAATGGAGTGACGACCTATCCTATATGTTGGCTAAAGAAAATACCTACCAAAGTAACGAATGGACGGAATGATGCTAGAAATTGCAAAAATAACTGGACAAAACCACCAAAACCAACTCCTTCCACTGCACTATTAATCCACTAGGTCAAACTAATAGCAAAAACTATGTATATTGGATAAATATTTTCTACTAATAGTAAAAAATAACCAATTTTACCATACCATTTGAGTTTTTTACCCACATAGTGCATTTTGGACAAATTTTCCCATGATATTCAAGTGTCGATTGCGGGGGCTATGAGATAAATAATTGACAACTATCTAGACCAAGTAAGTGCTCTTTCCCTCCTCTTCATTTCTAGTGGTTTAAAATTTCAAATTAGTCCTCATTTTTTGAGTTTTAGAGGGAGAAACTTATGAATTAGGTTGTACGCAGTCTGTAGTTCATTGGCCCGTGTATATGGAGAGATATATGCGGGAAATGAAAATACTTCCCATGTATATGTGTCCCTACATGTGAATGTTAACATTACAGCCCACATGAAATTCCACAAACTATGTTTTTAAAGAGTTTGACTCAAAAAATGATTTTCCTTTTGTAGGATGGTACTTGAATGGAGAGAGATAGGATGGGGAAGTAGATGCAATAGTGAAAAGAGATGCAGGGGCCCAAATTTCTCTAAATATATGTGGGATTTAGAATTTTTTGGCTCTCAAAAGCATGAGGGCTCAAGTGAGGTTGCTTTAGATGCTAGTAAACTTTTGGGATCCAGATATAGAGGCCTTCAATATCGATGGGAAAAAATTAAGGATTGAAATAGAGGACATATATTTCATCACAGGATTGACTCGTCGGGGTGAGGTGGTGAGTCTCAAATCTAGGGGGGGTGGGGTGGTATGAACATATAGGATTACATTTCCACCCACTGTGTTGCAGGCACAAAAAATCTAGGGAGCCAACTCCCCATCAAGGCGATCACGAACCTGAGTTTGAAGATCGACATCCTTGTAATTACACAAATTTAGGGATCGACCTCATTGCACTAGGCATCGATGCCACTAATGGTTTATGAAGTGGATTTTTTATGACCCACGGTTTATGATTGGTGCACCCCACTACTGGCTAACATGAAGAGCCAGTTGACGGATCAAAAACAAGGAAGAAAGAGAAATTTTGGGTTTGCATCCATCTTGTGTAGTTTTTTCTTTGAGAGGGTTCCAATTTTGAGCCCTAGAGTGGAGATCATTCCATGTGGACCACGTGATCCAACCATGTCCTGGTGGACCAAGGTGATCAGGCAGTTAGGAGGTGGTTGGGTGACAACCCCCTACAACGATGATTTCTTCATATGGTGGTGTCAACAGGTGATATCCATAGAGGACTACCCTTATGATGGGATTGACTACATAGGAAATCCATATTCCTATGCCACCATGCGTTGCCTATGATGGGTGATATAGGTATGAAAAGTTTTTATATATTTCATTTTTTTGTGTTTTTAAAAAAGATAAAAAATGCAAATATTGTTGGATGGTATCAAATATTAACAATCACTTTTTTACGAAGATGTGGGTTTAAGATGACCAGATGGATTCCCATGACATCAACGAAGAAACCAGTGATATGAGGAAGTGGGAGGATATCCAAGGAGAGTGCTACAAAATGTGTAGGGTAACCTGTCTCGTTTGACGCACAAGATTCCTATGGTTCAGGTGGAGGATCTGTCAGAGGCTATGTAGCGACAGGTGGTGGGTGTGACTCTTCCAGTGTCTCACAAACGCCATAGTACACTATCATGATACAAATCTGGTGCCACCAACGCAGATGCCATGGTCATTGTATCCATCGACCATATATGTATTTTTAGGGTGTGAGCCCCATTTTGTTCTATGACACCATGTTTTTTGAAGAGATGAAATATAAAAACATTGGTCCTCATCTTTACTTATATACTTTACAATGTGTACATTGGTGAATGTGCTTTCTTTACTTTAGTTATGTGACAAATGCCAATATAAAAAATAATTATTGTATGCATCAGATACATAATTAGAACTTCTAGGTATGTGATTATAAGTAATAAAATCAAAGTGTCATTCCAAAATTTGTATCCATAGGAATCGTCGTAGTAGAGTAGGGTCCGACACACGATAACTGTCATTTAACTGACATACTACTAACTAGGAGTCCAGACGAACTTCTAAATACCAAAAACCATGTGAAATTGCATTTCGTAAAAGCTACGACGCTATACTCATCCACATTATTCATTGATGATCCTAGACAAATGCCACCTGAAGACACCAATTGACCATCACGAGAATAAATGACCCGAGTGGTGGAAGCCAAGTTCCATTTATGACAACTGGCACCATCTGTGAATCCTAAGTAAACTGAATACTTCATTGACAAATGCAACCAAGGGAAAACCTAGTAAGAAAGTCAATGAAACAAATAGAAAGATATATATACACTATTATATAAAGAGTCATGCCTAAGCTTGAGGGCTGAAGAATAATATATTTTCTGGTAGAGCCCATTTCTAGGCTCAGTCAACATATTCCCTTCATAATCCACTAATTCATAGGCTCCTTTTTCTAAAACATGTTACATGATATAAGGACCGTTCCACATGGGGTTGAAATTTCCTTCCCCCGATAGTTCTTTGGCCTAGTCATACAAGAGGAGCAATTCACCCTCAGCATACCCTCAAGGACAGAAAGACCTATCCTACTGAACTGTGACATGTTGTTTATTCGCTTCGATGGTCATAAATGCATCTTGACATTGATCATATAGGCACTCTAGGTGTATGAGGCATTCTTTGATATCGGAAGTGTCAGGTAAGAGCTTAATTTCTAGCCTAAGGGAAGGGATTTCGTATTCAATTGGAAGGATTGACTCCACACCTTGTACTAACTGAAAAGGAGAAAAACTGGTGGAATTCTTAACCGAGGTTCAATATTACCAAAGCGTATGGTAAAGCATTAAATGCCAGTCAGATTTACTCTGACTGATAGTTTATTACAAAATGGTCTTGAGAAATGTATTCACCGCCTCTACTT
This sequence comes from Picea glauca, assembly GCA_000966675.3. Classification (NCBI taxonomy): domain Eukaryota; kingdom Viridiplantae; phylum Streptophyta; class Pinopsida; order Pinales; family Pinaceae; genus Picea; species Picea glauca. Next base: position 492,175 of record JZKD02S1318094.1, read on the forward strand.
GTCCATTTTCCTAGGCATAATAAGGGGAAGAATGATCATGCTTAAACCCCAGTTTTGATGTTATTTACTCCATCATTTCATTCTGAAAGCGACTACCATGATCAATGAAAATATCCTTTGGGATTCTGAACCGGGATATAATTTGGTTGAACAAAAAAAATGTTGTAGTCTTACCATGGGATTAAATTAATGGTAGGCATGGCCTCTACCTATTTAGTAAAGTAATCCACAACCATGATCATATGTTGATGCCCTTCAGCTGAAGTTGGGTTAGAGTCTACAAAATACACCCTCCACTTGGTTAAGGGACCGACGATAATGAATGGGTAAAGACGGGATAGATGTGGGCATATTTTCTAAGAAAACACCTGGCAAGGGTGACACTTCTTGAACGCTTCAACCCAATCTTTAAAAATTGACGGCCAAAAATAACTAGCTCGCAATATTTTTTGGTTTGTCGCAAGCCCAAATAGATGACCACCAAAATCCCCACTATGACAATCATTAATAATGGACTCAACTTCCTCGTGATTCAAGGAATGACACAAGATATTATCTACTCCTTGATGATACAAAGTTTTACCATTGATAAGGTAGTTTTTAGATTGATGTCATATATGTCATTGATCGTCTCTCGACAGATGCTAGGGTAGATTCAAGGTTTAAAGATAGATCAAAATGTGTCCATACCAAGGGTACGAATATGATATAAGGAAAATATTTTCATCTACGAATGAATCTTCATGAATGACATCCTCATCCAGTTGAGGGAAGTTTGATATCAACTTGAAAAAAACTAGCAATTTCTTAGATTTCGTCGAAGAAAAATTGAGGTCAAACTCTTGCAAAATGAAAATGCGCTTATTGTATTCATCCCCTATGATACACCTGGTAAGGACGTATTGAAATGGATTTACATCAACAACTATGGTATTTTTTCAAAGAAATATGTAATGTCGTAATCTTTGAACCGCGTGTACAGAAGCCAAGGATAGATTCTCAACATGAGAGTACTTAAGTTCAGGACCGACTAAGTTTTGAATAAGATAGTAGACAACGTGCTCATGGAGCTCATTTTCTTCCTGAACCAGGACCATCCCAATCATCCCTTTGGACATGGTCATATAAATAAAATAATCTCTACTATAGTCTGGATGCTTTAGTAGAGGTGTCGATACCAAGTATTTCTTAAGAGCATCAAAGTATTCCTTGGCTTGCTCATCCCACATAAGAGGAGTTTACTTCTTCAAGAGACACATGAAAGCCTTATATATATTGGCATATTTCACTATAAATTAACGCAATAATTTATCCTTCCTGTGTAAACCCTGAAGTTGACGAATGTTGCACGGGGGAGGAAATCAAAGTATTGCCTCAACCTTCATATGATCCACCATGATCCCATCCTCAGAGACTAGGAATCCTAAAATATGGCCAGAACTAATGAAAAAGATGCACTTGTGACAGTTTAAACATATGTGATAATAATTACATCTCTAAAATATAAGTCAAAGGTGTGAGGGAAAATCTACTCTCTTGCGAGAGTGAGAAGCGAGATCGTCGAGATAGTCTTCGACAATATGTTTGAGATCATGAAAATCAAAGCTCATAGAGTGCTAGAAGGTTGCTCTGATATTTTTAAGGCCGAAATCCATTTTATGATATGAAAACGTACCCTAAGGACAAATAAATTTCGTCTTATGTTGATCCTTGAGTTTGATCTGAATTTGATTTTACCCTGAAAACCTTTCATTAAAAGAGAAAACTTCACTTCTCACACACTCATCAATAATTTGATCAATGAAAGGAGTCGGGAAGTTGTCTTTAGGAAAATACTAATTAAAGTCTCAAAAATACATACACACACGGATGGTTCCTTCTTTCTTATTCATGGGAATGGGGTTGGATACCCATTCAGTCAAAGGAACTAGGTAGATGAAACCAACATTAAGTAGTTTATCTACCTCTTTCTCAATAGAAGGGGCCTTCATAGAATTAACAACTCTAAGGAATTTTCGAATAGGTATAGCATCTATATAAGTCTTGATATCATGTTCAACAATGCTCGGGTTGACCCCTATCATCTCTTCATATGACCAAGAATATACGTCATGAAACTCTTTGAAGAGATCGATGTATATTTGAATTTCCTCGGGCGAACAATCCACACTGATATATACATTTTCAATTTTTCCAGGAATTCGAGATATTTCGATCATGGTGGTAGGAGAAATACTCACCATGTTCCCTTTTTCATAAAAACCATGCATATCTAGTGGAACCATAGTGTGAATGACTATCTCACTTAAGGTAGATCTGAAGTCATCCTACTCAATTCTAACAAGTTCTGGGAGGAAGTAAGAGCGTTGATGCATATCATCCCATGGACTATTGGGACCATTCATGGCCTCTAAGATGGCTTCAGCCGAAGGTAAAGTATCATCAAGAAAATAATGTGAACAAGATGATGAGGTGGCCCATATGGATTGTATAACGAGACGCTCCTCGTCCATCTGCGAGGAGACGAGATTCGGGTCAACAATAGAGTCAAGAAAAACTTGATATGCAACTTGTGTTGCTGACAGTGGCATTTCCATTCCAATATGTGTTTGACCTTTACAGGACATGGTCAGGGAACGTATGGTCCAAGGATTGTTGGAATACAATGTGCGGAAATAAACAAACCTCATTGAATAAAAATACCTATTGAACATGGCATAAATATGAAGAATTGGTGCCACAAAATCAAAGGTAGCCATAAGGGAAGAATACATTTTGACACCAATATCCTTATATTTCGACTGAGACTTGTCGATCAATGGGATATAAGTTCCAACTAATGCATTAGGAATAACACGCGCAAAGGATAACTGATCAATCATCACTATTTTTCATTCGTGAGGAAAACATAAAGTGTGGAAAATAGATGATACGACCCTGATCATGGCATAAGTCCAATTATTCCCTAGTAATAGATTATAGTCAAGGGGATCATCAACCACCTTGACATCCACCTCCACTGTCTTCCCACCTAACTGGACCAGAATGGTGGGAAGAATTCCATGGGGTCAGAAAGAATGACCATCAAATGTGGTCAACATAGTGGTTGTTGTATCATTTTCATCACTTGAATGAGAAAAAGAGGGACACTTGCAAGTCTAGTTGGGATAGCTGAACATGACAAAAGTTAGTGTATGAGTCAAATAAATCAATCACATGAAATAAACAAACAACTAAAGAAACAAAAATAAAGTGCATAAGGAAAGTAGAACCAAAATCAACCAAACAATTGACCAATATTCATGCCACCAATGGATGGATTGTATTAGTGGGAAAACACCAAAGAGAAAGGGGTACTTATGGATCCCCTCTTCCTCCATGGGAGGGCTCTTGAATCCCCTATGTGAGAGATCTTCTTACAAATAGAAAACTAAAAGGAAATGGTGAAGAAATCCAAATCTCATTCCCTCAAGAGGTGAGGTGAATAGCTCAATCAAATGATGCTAGTATGCTCCAAGAAGGAAAAAGGTTCCTTATAGGATAATAGAGGTAGCATAACAATACAAATAGATTCTTGAAAATATAGTGCATCCATGGCCTCTTTTTATGTAAAATATTTGAGGCATTATCCAATCGGTCTTTAGTGTGAACAAAGGGGCCTTTAGAGCACCCTTAGGTCTTTGACCAGCCCCCCACTCAGATTGAATTTGGATTTGAGGGTCAAATCAACTTGGGAGATGAGCCAGAAGTGGGTGGGAGGCTGAACAAAATCATAAATGTGTCGTTCTTAGGTGTGCACGGATTTTTCCATAAACAGTCCCGCATCGAGCGCATATGCGTTTTTCCAGTGTTTTCGACTAACGCACGTGTGCACACTTTCTTTGTATTTTGAGTGCATGTTGATTTTATAACGAGTTGTATAGTTTGTTCCCTTTGGAAATGATTTTTTTGGGCCATGAATGAACTAATAGGTGTTTGGATATGTTGGATTCCTATAACCATTTGCATATTAAATTTCAGTGATAACAGATTCCCCCTGATGTGTGAGGTTAGGAGCATACGTATAGCCAAAATACATCAATTTTTCTTATATGGAGAGTAGCATTGTAAGAAAGAGTGTTGAGAGGAATTTCAAGAGAGACCCATTGGAGGGAGAGGGGAACCTGTGGGACCCAAACCTTTCTCGAGGTGTGGAAAAATAAAAAATTGTATACAAATGAGGCGTGCATACCCCATGCTCGTGTTATGTAACTAAAATGTGTAAGAAAGAAATTGAAGTTGTATGATGATGTAGATAACTGCAATGCCCTCTGAGGCGGTTTGATAATGGAAAATGACAATTCTGATGGTGAACATACTCTGAAAAGAGGTGATGAAAATTGTAAGAAAGTCCTCATAATTTTGGGTTTAGCATGGCCTTAGGAAGCTGATTTCGTTACAGAGTTTTCTCTACTGACTGGTTACTCTTCCAGTCCCTATAAAGAACGTTATTGATGTCTACTG
>JZKD02S1318094.1:496727-515012 GCA_000966675.3 Picea glauca
TACTCTGAAAAGAGGTGATGAAAATTGTAAGAAGTGTTGATGATTCATAGGCATTGATAGCCCAACACTTTTCATAGGTCTTCGGCAAGTATAAAACAACTGAAATAGTCACAAAGTAAAACCCATAATAACATGAGATGGTGTTGAAGTCAAATGCTATGGGGGTCAATGACAACAGAGAGAAATAATGGTTCTCCCCGTGCCATCTGCGACTCCCCATTGTATAGGTAATGAGAGTCAAGATATTGTCCCCTTTCTGGAAACTGTGTTGATGTCGACAGAAAAGGAGATGCAACTCAAAGAAGTAGAGGTCTTCGTGAAATCCACTAGATGAGATAAGGAACTAATGAGATACATGGACAAAGTCAAGATGCGGTGAGTCTCAAGACTGCCCTTGGTTGGGGATATATGTGAAATATGAGTGGCAACAACTGTGAAAATGGATCTAGTGTCAGGGGGATGACTAGACATGGGTTTAAATTGTGCCAGAGGCATGACAAAGTAGACAAAATTAGAGATCAAAGGTACATGGATGGTGGCATACTCGAGGTTTATGGACAATTTCAACAAGATTAGAATGTAAAGGAATGCCCCAACCAAGGGTGACATGGGTTTCTTTGATGGAAAAGGAAGGTCGCGAAAGGCGACAACAAAAAGCTATGTAAATGCTGGAAAGAAAGGCTTTGTTAAATTACCAAATAAATAAAGAATAAGTTGGGATAAGCATAGAGATAAAAAAACGGGTGCCCCAGTGCAAGATGGATTGGCATGTGAAGGCGCAAGTTGTATGGAGAATTGGTGGAGGGTGGGGGCCCCATGGGTGGGTTTCTGTATGAGGTAAATGAATGGAGGGAAATTTGCAGATGGGAAAACTGATTGTGGATGAAACTGGAAGGTTAATGATACTAGGGTGGTGCATTCAAATTAGAACTGTGAGTAGATATCATGGGAGTCCATTGGGAAATATAGAAAAAATGAGGAGAAGGATTATGTGGGTGATTCTAGAACATGCGTAAGACTAACGAGAATCCCATTCCTAGGGGGTGAAGGAAGCTTGAATGTCAAAGTGCCAAAGGAGACTATAAATGGGACAACTCATGTAGGAGAGAGTGTTATCGGTTGACATTACTAAAATGCAGCGGAGGTGATATTACTATAGAGAAGTATGTGAGGATCCTACAGGCAAATGTTGGAGGTTGTGATTGGGATATGCAATTGATATTTAGAGGGAATGATTACATGCCAGTGTCGATCATATACCTGAAGGGGTTGCATTGATGTAGGATGACCATGTACCTACACACATGAAAAATGAATACCCAATGTGAACAATATCTGAAGAGAAAGAACATATAAGATTTATTCGATAATTTTGAACATGAGCATGCGTACCTGGGCGTGATGTGATAAAAATGCTCCCTGGGGGCTGAGGATGGATGGTGACCTGAGGAATGTGTCTATGTAGGTGGCAGTGTCCTGATCCCGTGCCTGAAGACGGATTGAAAAACATATGCTCAGAGCTCCTGTAATTGAGCATGGAAGATTGGCAAAAAGGGACTATATATAGTTGTAGGGCCCACATTGCCACCTCATTTGTACCTTCTTCCATAGTGAGATTACGAGAGGTTTTGAGAGAAGATTTGGAGATTCTAGGAGTTCGATCCAGACGATCCAGGATTAGCGAGAGCTAGGTTAGTGGTCTCATCCTCCTACATAGTGATTAGGATTGTTTTTTTGGGCAAGATCCTACGAATGGTCGTACTGGGAGATTTTGTGAGGGTGGGACCCCCAGTGTGCAGGCGATCAGAGGATTCCCGCGCTTGGGTGCACAACTGTAATAAATACAATCATGCATGGGGGTTCCTAAATGTGGATAACAGGCACACATTGGATGTGTGTCTATTCAAAGTACAGTTGCGCACTTGTGCATATCTATTTCTTTGACAGTTGCGCACTTGTGCGCATCTATGGAGTGAATCGATGCGCATGAATGTGTGCGTGTGTGTGTGATAGGTGCACATGGATGCACATATATTTCTTTGACATTCGCACATTTATACGCAACTGTGTGAAGAATAGGCGTGCATATGTGCACGCTTGTGGGGGTGACAGTCGTGCACATGAGGCAAAGTTGGGGGGGTAAAAACTTGTTTTTTTTTAGATTTGTCCTTTTTATGGATTGTGGTGTCTGATTAAGTATTTTCTATGTGGATGCAGGTGATCAGTTCATGATTTTAGTCCACTGGAGGGAGAGGGACTGGGTGCGCCTCAGGAAGGTAGTGAGGGATGATGAGTCGGGTGTGTGGCGACCTTTGGCAGCCTGTGGGTTGCTAAAGTTCTTTGACTACACACTACTGTGGACATAGGAGTACCTATTGCAGTTTTTGATATCTATGTGGAGCATGGATATGTAGTGATTCATTGTGAGGGGGGGTGGGAATTACATTCTCTGCGACAGAGGATGTGTATTTCTTGACCGGGCTCCCTTTTCAGGGAAGCGCCCTACCTGTTGATCTCTTGTTTCTCGGGGATGCACACTTGGATGACCTGGCACAGTCGTATTTTTTGGGGGAGGAATTTATGTCAGGATCGGTGGTGTGGATTAGGGTGATGGAAACCCTTATGCATCATTGCATTACAATGATGGTAGTGAGGATCTACGGATCCTTATCTACTCAGTGGATCAGTGATGGTTAGTTGAGGATTATGCAGAGGGAATTGGGTGGAGAGAATTTTTCCTGGGGCTTGATGCTACACACCAAGATGATGGGGAAACTTAACCAGTGTTGAGTTGATGACTCAGGGGATTTTTCCTTTCGGTCGATCTTGGTTCTTCGAGAGGGTGTCTATGTTGTGCCCTAGAGTTTTGTTGAATGCACCTGGGGCATGCGAGCCATGATTGATGCAGTGGGCATCGATATTGGTACGACATGGGGGCGGGGAGGGTGGCCATTATTTTATGGCCGAGCTAGAATGTGTGTGGAATCATATGCCAAAGATCATCTGATGGTACCCGTATGGTGGGATGGACTATCGTCAGGATCCAGACATGGTCTTACCTCCTAGAGAGGTTTGGGACCATAAAGGTATGTTGATGTATTTGATGTTTTGTATTTTTGATAGTATAGAATATATGTTGTGTATGGATGGATGTTGATTCTATCATTTGTTTTTTGTGTGTGCAGATGTGGGGCCGCGCGAACAGGAGGTAGATTTGGTCAGAGCACCAACTCGTCAGGTCCCAGTGAGACCACCATGGGGAGAGACGCAGGCAAGAGAGATATGTCGGAGTGATGAGGTTGGTGTGAGGCTAGTCAATGATGAAAGAGATGGAAGGAGACACAAATATGATGACCCCGGTGCAGGGCCTTCACATGCTCCTCTTGCAAATGTTGGCAAAGTGTTTGAGGAATTTTGCCGCCGATTGGAGGCGGTGCTACAAGGAGTACCTGAGGGCATGTGGACTCGGATTGAGGATGAGGGAGTCTTGCAGCAGTGTGTGGGAATTCTGGCGAAGCTGCAGACCCTGATCTGTAGGGAAGTTGTAGCGGGGGTAGCTATGACTAGGTGACTGCCCTCAAGACCTGGACATCCTCCAACTGGGGGGTCGTCCTCCCGAGAGAGGACCTGGTGGTGGTGCTCTAGAGGCACCATTAGTGCGATTTGATATATATTTTTTGTATTTATATAGGCCTGTGGGCCCATTTTGTATAAGGTGGGGTGACACCTATTGTGGGCCTATAGGGTTTGGGGATTTATCCTACCTATGGATGATGTACATGTTGTACTATTTTTTGTAAAAAATTGATGGCACACTAATTGATATATATATATATATATGGATATACATGTTTGGGACCTTTGTGGTGTTCACATATGATGATGTTTTTTGGTGCTTTTTTATGATGTCTAATCTATATGTTGTGATAGACTTTTCATGATTTATGTATGTGTAATGGTGTCTTGATGTGATAAATGTCAATATAACACTAGGTTAGCCATAGTATCTGCGATTTGATTGAATTTTTATGGAATATGTGTAAATGTAATTGAATAAAAATGTCGAGATAATATTCTAACTTGCAGGTATTTGCGGAAGAGGCAGGGATCGCGGACACGGTACACGTTGTTGAGTTGTGGTACGACAAGATAGGAATCTAATAAGACGCTAAGGTGGAGAATATGGAAATGGATGGCTTCGACGAGGAGGCAAAGGAGGGATGTGTATTTGTCTTGATTATTGGTTGTTGAACCCAAACATATGCCGCTGGAGTGGAGCATTTCATGTGAGGGGGTATAAAGGGCCCAAGAGGTTGAAGCGAGATTCTGTGTCCACCTGTTAGCTCCGTCTACATAACTGATGTGATAGGATAATGGTGAAAACATATATCAATAACATGAATGGTAGATCATACATAAGTCATGAATGGAGTAAAAGAAGACTAAAAACTCTACAAATGTGTACAAAAAATAAAAATCCTAGTGTAGAATGACTACTTTTAGGTGTAATTTTTTTTTAAGTACAACTCGTTGATGGGTTCTTTGAGATGATAGCCTTCAAGGGAAGCTAGGAAGTAGGAACCTTTAGTGAGGCAGTGTTGGATGGTGTAGGGGCCATGCCATAATGACTTGAATTTTCCATGGCTGAGGGTATCGTGAGTGATGTCGTACGCAAGGACGAGGTCTCCTTCGTTAAATGAACGAAGGTTGACATGGCGGTCAAAGGTGGCCTTCGACTGTTTTTTGGTTGCCTCATTGTTTTGTAAGAAAGACCGACGGTCTTCATCCATTGACTCTAAGTTCAACAAGCACTTCTCCATTGGAGTAGTGTCAGGTAAAATCTCGATGGCAATGCATAAAGTGGGAATTTCACACTCGATGGGGAGAGTGGCTTGAACCCCATGGACGAGATGGAATGGTGTAAAACCAGTGGAAGTTTTAAATGTCATGCGATAATCCCATAGCACTGAAAAAAAAATATGATGCCAATTGGTCATATGTTTATTGATAATCCCATAGCGCTGAAAACAAAATATGATGCCAATTGGTCTTATGTTTAATGACAGTATGTTGCAACATGGTTTTGAGGACCTTGTTGACCGCCTCTACTTGTCTGTTGGACTGAGGGTAGTAGGATGAGGAGAACTCGTGAGAGAAGCCTAACTTTGAGGAAATTTCGACAAAGATATCACTCTCAAAGTGTTTTCCATGATCGGAGACTAGTTGTAGTGGTACTCTGAAGCGGGAAATGGCGTGATTAAAGAAAAAATGCATTACGGTGTCAGTGGTGTTGTTGAAAGTAGGCATGGCTTCATCCCACTTGGTGAAGTAATCGACTCCCATGGAAATGTACTTGTGTCCATTTCTATATGGAGGTTTGAAAGTCATGAAGTCAACACCCCATTTGCAAAAGGGTCCAGCCGTGATGACTTGGTGTAGAAGAGCAGGTGGTGCTCGTGATTTGTTGGCATAAAGTTGGCATTTGTCACACCATTTCACAGCGTGGATGCAGTCATGAAACAATGTGGGCCATAAGTAGCCCGCCCAAATGATTTTATGAGTGGTGGACATTCCCTAGAGGTGACCACCGCGAATTCCACTATGGAAATCATTCAGAACTCTATTGGCTTCGTCGATGGTCAAACATCAATGGTGTATGGTTTTGACCCGTCATCGATATAAGATGTCATTGATAAGGAGATATCGAGGGGCCTAATGGAAACTACATTGACGATCATATTAGGAGAGATGGGTTCCAAAATTCTCTGTGTGAAGGTATATGAGGAGGTCATCGTACTAGGGGTCATCCGAGGGGATGTAGAAGAGGTGTTCGTCAGGGAATTCTGTATTGATGGTTGAACTGGTGGTATATGAGGAAAATGTTGTAATGAGTTCGGCGAGGATGAGCAATTTATTTCTCTTGGGAGTTGAAAAATCTAGGTTGTACTCCTGAAGGATAATGATCCATCGGGAAAATTTTCCATTGATTTGTCGGCAACTAAGAAAGTACTGCATGGGGTTGGAATCTGCCATGACTTTGGTAGTGTGAAGCAAGATATAATGGTGTAGTTTCTGGACTGCAAGGACAACTGTAAGGGTGAGTTTCTCTTCGTGATTATACTTATGGGGTGGCCATTAAAGGATTTTACTGTTGTAGTAAATCACATGCTCACAACCGTCATCCCCTAGCTGGACAAGGACTCCTTCTATTGAGACGGAAAAGGTCGATAAGTAGAGAGTGTAGTCGCGATCATAGTTGGGTGGAATAATCAAAGGGGCATTGGAGAGTGTCGATTTTAGATCATCAAAAGTGGTTTGGGAATGTTTATCCCATCAAAATGGAATATCATGATGAAAAAAGAGAAGGAAACCATGCACACGAGTGGCATATTCAGGGACAAAGTGTCGCAAAAAGTTGGCTTTGCCTTGTAGGCTATGTAGTTGGTGTAAATTTCAGGGTGGTGAAATTTTTGTGATGGCTTGGACCTTGAGGGGGTCCACCATGATGTCTTGTTGGGAGATGATGAACCCAAGGAGGCATCCAACGGTGACATAGAATACACACTTGAGGGGGTCAAGCAGATATTGTACTGACGATACTGTTGAAAGCCAACTCATAAGTCATCTAGATGTTGCATTTGTTTCTTGTATCGAGCAGTGAGGTCATCCAAATAAGTGAGTATGATGCAGTGATATCATGAAAAACATATTTCATGGCTCGTTGGAATGACGCATCAACATTCTTGAGTCCAAAAGGCATGACACTATATGCAAAAGTACCCCATGGGGTGGTGAATGCAGTTTTATACTGATCTTCTGGGTGGCTCTGTATTTGATTTTAGCTATAGAATCCATCCATGAAGGACAAGGCCTCATGGATGGCACAATCATTGATAATTTGATCGATGAAAGGCATAGGAAAGTTGTCTTTGGGACAAACGTGATTGAGATCATGAAAGTCAGTGCAAACGCAAATGGTGCCATATTTTTTGTTGACAAGGGCGAGGTTGGAAACCCATGACGTGTATTTGATGGGGTATATGATTTCGACAACGTGTACTTTGTCAATTTCATCTTTAATGGCCGCTGATTTGGATGGGTCCAGTAGGCCTTGCTTTTGTCATATAGGGGTAATACTAGGCCATGTGTTGATACGATGTTCGACAATAGAGGAATCAAGGTCGGACATCTTTGTGTATGACCAGGAAAAAAATTCCCAGTATTTCTGGAAGAGAGCTTTGTAAGTTGTGAGTTCTTTCAGGGAGAATGCAGTGCCAATGGTGATTTCCTCTATGATTCCTAGTTTGAAGGAAATGTCAATTTTAACAGTGGAGGAAATGTTTTCCATGTTGCCATCTTCAAAAGCATCGGGGGAAAGGATAGGGTTGTTGAACCAGTCTATATGCCCTGATGGGATGAAATCCTTATTTTCGATTACGCATATGGAGGCTTGAATAGGAGGGTCAAAGTCTTCTCGTGAGAGAAAGAGAGCTCTATGGTAGAACACATTCCATGGGAAATCGGGTGTAGTTAGTTCCTCGAGGATATCTTCGTCATAGTGGAAGGTGTGTGAATATAGGGGATCTGGGGAAGTAACCTTGGGGATTGTCACCATGTGATGGTCTTCAGGTGGTGAAGTTGTAGAGGAGGTATCACGAATATGGTGCAATGGTGTGCTTGACATAAACCAAATGTCAAGATAATGTGGGTTAAAAATTGTGGTCGGTCGTAAGATTTTCGTAGGAAAATTAACCGGAGAATTTGGGGCCAAATCCTCTTATAGGTTGTCCATGAACCATGGAGGAGTGGGAAGTGCCTTAGGATTAGGAGAGAGAATATGAACAATATCTGGAGAGGGAGTAGGGGGAATCACTTGTATCATAGGAAGTGAGGGCTTTGCAGGATTTTGAATAAGGGCCATTTGGTGGCATCTGTATTCAATGATCGTAGGACATTGGTATGTGAAATGATCAAGTGATTCACAAAGAGAGCAAGGGAATCTCATTCGTTCATTGAATGAGGTTGTGACATAATGGATGTCGGTGAGTAAAGTGCTTGATGATGTAGATGGAGGAGGTTCTTGTTGAAATCTTTCGCATACTTCCCTTAGCGGCTGTCGAAACTAAGGTAGCGTAGGGAAATGGTGGGTGTAATGGCCATACTCCGAATAGATGGCACATGTGAATTTGGTTCACAGCCCTTTACTACATGTAGTAGGGGAAGCGGTAGTAGTACTATATGTGATATATGAAGTGATGAGCGGTGTGGTTTCTTGAGGGAGTTGGATTAAATTGCATATCTCAGGGAGAGAGGGACATCTATTGGTGGGGTGTCCTTCTCTCTTGCATAGTATGCAAGGAGGTTGAGTGGTGGGATATTTCTTCTTCCACCTACCCCCAGCTGTGGCGATGGGGTTGGAAGGTGGGGGTGAAGGTTTTGTGGTTGGAGTGAGTATTGGGATCTGCATAAGGATTCCCTCGATTTGGGGAGGGAGGGATGGTTGAGGAACCATCTCACGTGGGTGGAGATACCAAACCAGAATAGAAATCACCATGTTAGGAAGGGTAAGCATTGCGGCTACCTGGAAATATTGGACGCCTAATGGGGGGTAGAAGAAGGGGATTTATGTAATGGCTTGGGGGACTATCTCCCAAACTGGGATGTGACCCTGGGGGAGAGTGAAACCGAGAACAAGTGGTGTCAAAGGGTTCTCAAGGGGTTACTAAGGTAGGGTTTCTGCGACTTGTGGGATGTCAGGGAGTGAAGAAGCCTCGGTGGGAGAAATGGTATCTCCAGATCCCATTCCATCGGATGATATGACACACACTTGTGCTGAGGGATGTATGAGCGGTGGGGCTCCATGGTATGTCCCTAGCAAGGATGGGTCCTTGAAAATTTCAAGGCCCATCTCGATGAGTGGGTAAACATTGGAATTAGTGCAGATGAAAGGTATGATTTTATCAATGTTGGAGGAAGGGTTGGGCTCATAATGTGAGACTTGGTTGATGGTGATGATCTTCCCATTCTGGAGGAACATAATCGTTCGAAACACAGAAGGGGCCAAAACCTTCATAGCGTACATGTAACTACATCCAAACAAGATGTTGTAATTGAGTGGGACATTGATAACTTCAATGTCAATAAGACTGGTTTTCCCCCCGAGTTCAATGGGGAGATTTTGGAAGAGGCCTTCAGGAGAGGATGTTCATCCATCATAATCTCTTAAAGTGATGGTGGATGGTATGAGATCGGGGGAGCGAAGTTTCTTCCATATGGTTTTGGACATGATGCATGTGGATGCACCTTCATCAATGATGCATCAATGAACTGTGATGTTTCGAATTTTGAATGGTATCTGGAAAGATACCAAAGTAGGGAGACGGGGTTCCCCACAATCTAGATCAAAAGTGATGATTCTATTATCAACAAGGTCGACTATGCCCAAGGTGGAAAACAATGATTTTCGTTGAGTGGGATAGGTTTGGAGGACTTCCAAGACTGACATGGATGTAGGAGATTATGCCAAGTCATCGACTAGACTGTAATTGTGTGCTGCTCGAGCCTGAGGGTTGTTGACATTCCATCATAATGGGATGTGAGGAATACAAAGGGGTGGTTCAGTTCTAAGGTGTGGGATCATGAAAGGTTTTCCGACTATAACTGGAACTATTTTCAAAGTGATGGGGGTAGATTCAGGGGGTGCGTTGTATTGACAACTACACATTTGTAGGATAATTTCTTCTTCGCTAGTGAGGAGGATAGTGCGATCTGTCGGATTCCCAGGATTTTGATATTGTCCCATATGTGGTGGGGAAAGGTGTACTTATTGTTGATTATTCATCACACCTTGATGTGGAATAGGGTTTTGCAACACCACCGGCAGTGGTTGTTGCAAATATTGTTGTGGGGCATGCTGAGGGGCAGGCAGAGCTGGAGGATGTGGCACATTTAGGGAATCTTTCATCCATTTGAAGTCGACGATTTGGGGGAAATGGTGATTATAATGACAATTATCATTGCAAAGGGCACAAGGGAAGTTCGTCTAACATTTTTTTGTTCCTCCCTTGGCGTTTGTTGTTATTTCCCCCTTGGGGGTTTTGGTTCCCCTGATTCTGGTTGTCCCCAGTACGGTCACCAATTTGTTGTATCCTTTTTCATCACTTGAATGAGAGAAAGAGGGACACTTTTAAGTCTATTTGGGTCAACTAAATAGGACAAAAGCTAGTGTATGATTCAAATAACTCACTCACATGAAATAAAAAAACAACAAAGCTAATAACAACTAAAGAAACAAAACTAAAGTGCATAAGGAAAGTAGAACCAAAATCAACCAAATAATTGACCAATATTCATGCCACCAATGGACAAATTGTATTAGTGGGAAAACACCAAAGAGAAAGGGAGACTTATGGGTACCCTCTTCCTCCAAGGGATGGCTCTTGAATCTCCTATGTGAGAGCTCTTCTTACAAATAGCAAACTAAAAGGAAATGGTGAAGAAATCTAAATCTCATTCCCTCAAGAGGTGAGGTGAATAGATCAATGAAATGATGCTAGTATGCTCCAAGAAGGAAAGAGGTTCCTTATAGGAGAATAGAGGCATCATAACAATACAAATAGATTCTTAAAAATATAGTTCACTCATGGCCTCCTTTTATAGCAAATATTTGAGGCATTATCCAACTAATCTTTAGTGTGAACAAGGGGGCCTTTAGGGCACCCTTAGGTCTTTGAACAACTCCCCACTCATTTTTAGTTCAGATTTGAGGGTCAAGTCAACTTGGGAGCTAAACCAAAAGTGGATGGGAGGCTGAACAAAATCATAAATGCATCGTTCTTAGGTGTGCACATATTTTTCCATACACAGTCGCGCATCAGGTGCATATGCGCTTTTTTGACATTTTCGACTGGCGCACGTGCACATGCTTCCTTTGTATTATGAGCGCATGTTGATTTTATAACTAGTTGTATAGTTTTTTCCCTTTGGAAATGCATTTTTTGGGCCATGAATGAACTAATAGGTGTTTGGAGATGCTGGATTCATGTAACCATTTGTGGACGAAATTTCAGTGATAACAGTCGTATATTGAGAGAGAGTTCAAGAGCCAATGGATTTCCAACAGGTTAGGGACATCACACATGTTGCAATGCCTTCATCAATATAAATACGTTTGATGATATAATTTGTGTAATCCACATGGATTTGAAAGGCCATGTGGTAAGGCAAGCAAGGATGAACATCTGTGGCATCAAACTTAATAACCTTTGAGCCACACGAGTATAGAGATCCTAACACAGATAACAAGAAATTCCTCTATGAAGGACACGTTTGGAGCACCTCCAAAGACTACATACAAGGGGTTTCACCCAGATCTTTGACAATTGAATAGTTATGGGAAACTCTGGCATTAGGATTGTGGGAAGATCATTTCAGTACTCCTTTCGAAATACGAGGTGGAGGCTCTAGATTTTCGATCTACAAAGGTGTTTCTAGAGGAGGGGGAGACTGTGGACCTAGAATAGTCCGTGAAGACCCGTAATCACGAGATCAAGTGGCTACATTGATCTGAGACTTGAGAATAATAATGCATATATGGTCACCTTCATGCGTCAGGGGGTTTTGATTCCCACTTGACACATTTATGGTGTTGGAGGAGATCAAATCCATGTGTTGATTATGCTGAAACACATTAGTCAGCACAGTGTGCGGTTGAGATGAAATCCTCAAGGCTTCCTCAAGTTTGGGGCGTAAGTGGGTAAGGTTATCATATTTACAAATTTTTCAATGAAACTTCACCTTCTTCTTTTCTTTCTTTCCCTCACCAACATTATTACTCAATCTATCATTGTTAGCATTTCCCATGGGTTTGTTATTATTGTCTCTCCCACCCTTGCGATTATTACCTCGTCCTTTCTTTCTGTTCCTTCCTAGTTTTTGGCTAACATTTGGGTTGGTCGATGACTATACAAAATGAACATCTGCCGACTGAATGGGAGTGGAGGATGAAGACAAATCTTGTCTTGCTACTGACTAACTTAGGCACAACTCCTTCAACTATTTTTTCACAAAGTTTGTAGGCTTAGTATTTGCAGAGCCTATGATTCCATTGACATGAGGCCAGAGATTTTGTCTAGGGTCATAATTGTATCATGGTGTGTCAGTAATAATTTCATATAACATCCTATATTGAGCATATATGAGGTCCAATTGTTTGGATTTGCATTTCTTCCTTAGATGTTACTCTGGATGTAGAAACATCCTTCTAAATATAAGGCAATACAGATTTAAGGAACCATTCCAACATGAACTCTGGAGGAATGTATGATTTAATCAACATACTCTGTCTACGCCACTCTTGGATATGGTTCGAGATATGTGTGGATTTATCCTAGCAGAGGGTCGAAAAAATTTCTATGTCGGCATCATAACAAACCCACAACTAGAATTGGTTGAGAAAGACCAAAACCATCTGATTAAAATTTATGTATGTTCCCCCTAGTAGCTCAATGTACCATTTTGATGCAACCCCCATGAGGATGCATTGAAACAATCTCAAATGAATAGAATCATCATTAAGAGAATTGGACGAGAACCTAAGATGAAAAGTAGTAACATGATCACCTGGATCCTCACTAGTCTTTCACTCGAATTTCAGAATTTCTCAAGGAAGCTTGGTGGGGATGGTGGGTCATGACATATCGTGATGCATCGATTCATTCATTAATCTCAATAAATATGGAAAATTAATAATGGCCAGAAAAGGGAGCCATGGTTGCATCATTTGAGCCTGTGTGTATTTTTTTCTAAGAGAGGAGATTGTGAGAAAAAGAAGATGAATTTACAGTGGGTGTGTTGTAGGTTGTATCCATTTTTCTTGATAGTAAAAAGGAAGGACATGGAAATTTCTCTGGTGGTTGTAGTCAACACTGGGTGAACCACGTATATATGTGTCTCTACTATATTGTGTATCTTTTGTGTTTTATTTATGCATTTGTTTTATTTTATTGGTCTGCAATATTGTTTTTCTAACATCTGGTATCAAAGAGAAAGGTAACTCATAGGAAAAGAGGATTCTGGGTTCGAGTGGAAGTAATGGAGGAAGATGGAAAGTTTAGGGTCAATAAATTTAATGGCCAAAACTTCTATTTATGGAAGATACATATGGGAGATTATTTGTATCTGAAGGATCTATTCCCACCATTGGGAAGAATAGTAAAGAACCCAATGACCATGAAGGACGAAGAATGGGAGGTTCTTGACAGAAAGGCACTAGGAACGATACAACTGAGCCTGGCAGCATCAGTGGTTTTCAATATTTCAAAATAAAAGACAACGAAGGAGCTGATGGACGCATTGGATAAATTTTATGAAAAACCCTCGCCATCCAATAAGGTATTTATAATGAAAAGATTATTTAATATGAATATGTGAGAAGGTGGGTCTGTTGTAGATCATTTAAATGAATTTAATATGGTTACTAATCAACTAAGTTATGTAAAAGTGGACTTTGATGATGAGGTTAGGGCTCTTCTAACCCTGTGCTCATTGTCAGAAAGTTGAAATCGCTTGGTCATGGTTGTAAGTAAATTTGTCTCTAGTTCAAACACTCTAAAATTTGATTATGTTGTTGGTGTTATCCTTAGCGAGGAAATTTGATGGAAAATCACAAGTGAGACATCAGGTAATGCATTGACCGTGGAGAGTAGGAGAAGAAAAAATGATAGAGCAAATGCCTCAGGGAACCATGGGAATTCTAGGAAGGGCATATCCAAATCCATATTGGGAAAGATAGAGTGATGGAATTGTGGGAAGAAAGGACATCTAAAGAAAGACTACAGAGCTCTAAAGAAACAAAGATATGGACAATAGGATAAAACAAATCAGGAAGTAAATGTAACAAGTGATCTGTTACAAGATCCTTTGATTCATTCTATAGATAATATTTCTGAGTCTTGGGTAGTATATTTAGGGGCGTCATTTCATGCGACACCCCATAGGAAACATTTTCTATATTACGTTCAAGCTGATTTTGGACAAGTTCATTTGGGTGATTGTGCACCATGCAAAAGTTTTGGAATGGGTAAGGTATGAACAAATAAAAATAATGGAAACCAATGGTTGTTGAAAGAGGTAAGACATGTTACATATCCATACATGGACATGGACATGGACATTTGAATTTGGAAAAGATACATATTGGCCAAAATTCTGCAGGCATGTTAACAAAGGGAGTAACCAGGGAGAAATTGAGTTCCTTCTCAGTTTCACTTGGTATTCAAGCATGAAGGTAAAGATGGGAAATTTTCTAGGTCCAAGGTGGAGTATATTCCATAAGGTACAACAAAATTGGAGTTGTTTAGGTCGGTCTCCAAGTGGGAGATTGTTGGTTGTGGAGCCTGATTATCTTCCTGATTCAGAGGTTTGTTTCAACCATGCTTGGATCCCATTCCATAACAAGGGGGTGTGGGGAGGATTTCCCTCCCACAACTATCACCGAGGGGGTCCATGGGGGGATACAACAAATTTTGTAGCCCCCCCCCCCCTATAAGAGGATTCAGGGGCAATGCCTCCGAAGCGAAATATTGGTAAAAAATTCCTTTTAAAATATCGTAATTTCATAATCAATCTGAATCAATCAATATAAGGTCACATATCTAACAATAGAAGTTATGTTAGGTTTTTTTTTGCCAGAAGGAAACCCTCTTTTATGAGGAAATTGTATAAAGGATGTGTATGTGTGTGTATATTGTATTTTGAGAGAGGATACTGTAAGAGAAAGAAGAGGAAGTTACAATGGGTGTGTTGTAGGTTGTATCCCTTCATTTTGCTGGATAATAAAAAGGAAAGACATGGAAATTTATCATGTGGACGTAGCCCACACTGGGTGAACCACATATATATGTGTCTCTATTGTATTGTGTATATTCTATGTTTTATTTCCGCATTTGTTTTATTTTATTGCTCTGCGATCCTATTTTTCTAGCAGCATGTATATAAGGGATGTGATCTTCATGTAAATATAAAACCAGTACCACTTGATACAGGATGGGAAGTATTTCATCATCCATGAACACAAATTAAAGTCAACGATATCTCTTGTAAGTGTTAACTAAGACAAAAAAATAATTAGTTCTAGTAATAAGTATTCATTTCTCTTCTTAAGAGAGAATAAGTTAGAGGAGGAATTGGTAAGAGAAAAGGCATTTATGGAGGGATGTAGCAAATAATAGAAAAAAATATTGGAATGTATGTAGAGATATAGAGGAGTGTTCCAAGAGCCTAAAGGGATACCACCTAAGATGGAAATGGAGCATGAAATGAAGTTGTTTCTTGACTCCCCATTACCAAATATTGGGTTGTATAGATGGTCTATTCTCAAAGAAGATGAAGTGAAGAAATAGTTGAGGTGACTATTGGATCATGGAGTAATTTGACCAAGAACTTCACCTTATTGGTCACCTATCATCATAGTACCCAAGAAGGATGAGACATGGAATGTGTGTATTGACTAAAAATATTTGAACAAGTTCACACTCAATAATCAATACCCTCTACCTAGGATCGATGATTTTCTAGTCTAGTTTCAACATGCCAAGTAATTCACCAAGTTGGATCTCAAATCAATATACCACCAGGTATGCATTAAAGAAAAATATACTTGGAAGACTGCCTTCAAGACAAGGTAATGTCTATGTGAATGGTTGGTCATGCCTTTTGGTTTATGTAATGTATCGGTTACATTTATGTGATTCATGAATAATGTATTGTTTCTCTATTTAGAATCATTTGTAATAGCGTATTTGGATGACATATTGGTTTATATCTCTACATTGGAGGGGCACATCTCACTTCTCATGGAAATTTTAGAGACTCTAAAAAACCATCAATTGCTGAAAAATCTCAATAAATATGAGTTTTCTTAGCAGTCATTAGTGTATTTTGGGTATGTGATCAGTGGAGGGGAACTCAGGATAAATCCTACAAAGATGGAAGTCATAATGAAGTGGCTAGTTCCTACTAATCTCACTGAAATTAGGATCTTTGTTGGGGAATCAAAGTACCTAAGAAATTTCATATCATCCTTTTCAGTGGTAGCTGCACCAGTCCATGCTATAATAGTTAGTGGTAAGAATTCCCAATCATGAAATAATTAATAGAAATGTTTTGATAAGATGAAGTGAAATATCAGTCAGGAACTATTTATCTCATTACCTAACTTGAAAAATACTTTCGTAGTGGAAAAAACTGAAAATGAGTATGTTATGGGAGCAGTTTTGATGTAAGGAGGTAAGTTAGTATGCTATCATTTTGAGATGTTTCATGGGGGAGTCCTAAACTACCCTACTTCTGACAAATAGCTCTATGCCTTATGTTCAATATGTTGAGAAGTGGAAGCACTATCTAATGTCAAAGGAAACCATTATCCATAGTAATCTCCAACCACTATGGTATTTGAAGGCTTAGAGTAAGCTTCAAAATACGAAACATTATAAGTGGATGGGTTTTTTTCAACAATTTCATCTAGTCATCAAGTATGACAAGGGAAACACTAATAATTTGTTGGACATACTTTAAAGACCACCCAAATGAAAGATCATATCTCTTGTAACTCTTGTGAACATGGATCCTTTCACCCATGATGCATACAAAGAGTCATACATAGAAGATGTGGACTTTAATGAGTTTTTTTAATGGCCATGGGGAAAAATTCATATAGAAGAAGGTGAGAATAATACTAATTATCATCTCCAGAATGGATTTCTCTACAAGATAGAAAAACTCTATAATCCTAAAGGTGAAATATTGCAACTTATCATAGAGGCTCACACCTCCAAGGTTGCAAGACGATTTGGTGTTGGGAAGATGGTTTCTAACTTACAAAGGTATGGATATTGACCCTAAATGAAAGAATGTGTAACACATTATATTATAGGATGCATGCTTTGTTATACCAACAAGCTCAGTAATATAAAACAATGCTTATACCATCCTTTACATATACCCAATCGACCTTGGGAAAGCATTTCCTTGGACTTTGTGGGTGGTTTTCGAACAACCAGGAAGGGACATGACTATTTTTTTGTGGTGGTTGACAGTTTCAGCCAGATGTACATTTTCATGCCTTGTTAATAGACTATCAAGGGACAAGAATAAAAAAACATGTTTATTAACATGTCTGGATGAACTTTGGGATACCAAGGAGAATCACCTCAGATAGGGATACCATATTTCTCACTGGCTTTTGGAATACACTTTGGGATAATATGGATAGTAAGTTCAAAGTATCTACAATTTTCCATCCATAGATAGATGGGTAGAGAGAAGTAATCAACATGTGTTTCGTTCAAATTTTGAGGGGTTACAATCAATAGCATCTAAATACCTAGGATGAAAATCCAATCTACATTCAACACTATTATAATGGAGTAATTCATACTTATACTAGTAAGTCCCCTTTTGAAAATTGCTTTGTCTATTTACCACCTTCACCCTTTGATGTTGTCTATGGACATAAAGGAGGAATGAGGGAAGACATCACGAGAGAAGAAATGAAAGTGGATAAATTTGTTGAAAAACAAAGGCAGGTCCATTTGCAAGTAGAAGAGACATTGAATAAATCACCGAAGAGATACAAGGATAGACATGATCATCAAAAAAATGAGAAATCATTCAAAGTGGGAGACATAATTTTGTTAATGTTTTATGCTGATATTATAGTTCTTTGCATTTCATAAGATAAGAGCATAATATGAACAAGATCACTGAGAAATACACATCCACAATAGACATAGCATTTATTCTGGGAAACCCTCTAGGGGAAGAAAACCCAGCAAAAACTTCCTTATCATAAATAGCTTATCAAGAGTTCAAGAGATAACTCAACCAATACGGAAAATCCTCCTCCAAGAGATGCGCCACCCTTCTTCTTCTTTCACCAACTTTAAATATCACCTTGCCTCATAAGAACATGAGCAAGTGAAGTGTGTTAGAAGTGAGGCGCTAGCCTCTTATTTATACTAATCTGACACGTGTGAAGAGTCACCATCTTGGCAGGGCTGACCTCTCTCACTGGGTGGGTAAATCCACCTTTAATTAAATTTGTCCCTTTCATTATAACTGCTGGGGACGACTTCCTATTCTTTACATTATAATTGTCCGATGACCAATCTGCAAAAGGGGATTTGGTCCTTATACAATTACCGACTTGGTTAATCCTCAATGGGGATTAACCTAATAATAAAAATAATCATAATGACATGATTAATCCACAATGGGGATTTAATC